>JAJHUR010094970.1:0-40692 GCA_027495735.1 Lutjanus campechanus | reverse complement strand
ATCTTGTTCCAGACTGTAATATTCTTTCATAAAATGTCCTCCAGGAAGCACAGTATGTCTCTTTAAGAGTGCTGTTATGGGACACATGCAGATCAGTGATGCTTGAAGTATCCATGAGAGGAAAAGTAAGATTTAGTTTGTGTCGGGGATGGAATCTGCAGCAGCAGCAGCTGCTGCAGATGGCAACAGAGGGGAACAGACATTTCTCCATGGGCCACTTTCAAATGCAATGTTCCAACAACAGTTGTTCCCTCATGGGTCCCTAGTTGCCAATATTTTTGTCCATACTTTGGTCCAAATGTGATTTTCTTTTTTTGAATCCATGTATATTTCATGTCATCTTCTTTGCTATCTTATCTCTGGTAAGATTTCATTAGATTTCCTGTGTTTGATGTGTTCTGTGCGGACAAAGATGCATGTTGTGGTCTTTTTTTATTTTCGTTTCATCAGACTAAATTGGCAATTTGCCTCACATAGCAGTTCACAAGGCGTAACAAATTGCAGGTTGTTGGCTTGGTGGAGCCAGCGTTTCTGGTCTCGGGGCCTCGGGGCTGAATATGAATAATATGTGGATATGGAGGAGCTTGATGTATTTCAGGAGGTCTGGAGTGGAGACGTCTGCAGGCTGAGTGAAATGATTACAGGCCTGTGAGCAGAACACTGTGTCCTGTGTTAGTGGAGGGACAGCTTATCGTGATGTGTAATGTTTTATCTGTCTGTTTGAGTGTGTATGTGTTCTTTTCTACAACAGTGTTGTACACACTTCGGTGAGATTTTATTGTTTTTCTGTGCTTGTTGTATTTTAATAAAGTCATTTTTGAATTGAAAATTCTCTCGCTCAGTTCAGTTCAATGAATCTTTATTGGCATGTCATTTTGTTCCAAAAAATATTGGAGAAGCATATAAACAGTCTGACAGCATGGGGTAAATAAAGTGAATACAGGGAATACACAAAAATGTGATTATAAGCAGGACATGGAATTCAGTGAAAAAAGAAAAAGGCCAGAAATCTGCTTATTACTCTGCTCTTTCTCTCTGTGTCTCTCTCAGTAACATTGCGGCTCACTGTAATCACCTAAAACCTCCAGACCAACAGCGCGCCCCTTGTTTCTCAACTACACAGTTAGCACGATTGTAGCATTAGGGTAGGCAGTCTGTCTGTCCGTCCACCACAGATTTAAACATCTCGACAAACATCAGATGGATTGCCGTGAAATTTTAGACAATCACGATCCCCTGAGGATGAATCTTAATGACTTTATCCCCTGACTTTTCCCAGTAATATAAAAATATAACAGATATATCTCCACAATTATCTGCTGGATTTCCACATAATGTGGTGGAATGAATGCTAATAGCTCTGGTGATCATCCAGCATGACTGGTCCAAGTTTGACTTTGTCCATTTCTGCAAAACCAGCAATTCTCAAACCTTTTCTGGCATGTTTCCCTTCAGAAGCCCAAAAAAGTTCATGTTCACCACCCTGCAGTTTTTTTTTTTTGTTTCAAGCAGTGATACGAGAAACAACAAATTGGTTGAATTTTAGTGAAATAAAGGTCAGTATTCATCATATTTTCACTCCATATTTTTGGTCTCTTCAGCAGTGGCTTGCCCACATAGGTGTCATTTACACTGGGGACGCGGGGGCCATGTCCCCACCACTTTTTGAAATGGCTCATTTTTTTGCCATCACTTTTTAAAAGCACCATTTGTTAAGAATGTTCTGAAAACTCGCAGACACCAAGAAATGTTAACCAACAAATAAGAATCCACAGAGAAATGGTTGCACAACAAGAACACAGAGAGTGTGTGAGTGAGTCGTGATCGGTTGACTTTACTCTACTGCATCAAAACAACAAGGCTGTTTCACTTGATATCTAAAAGTGTTGATTTATTATCTTTAGGTAACATAGTTAAACCTTATTCCTTCAGCTGTTTCTATTGTATCATATTTAAGATAGATATTGTAATGGCTGGGCTGATTGACATGCACTGTGTTTGTACAATAGATGTGATATTAGCAGTTTTTAATTGGCAGCAGTGTAGCAGCTGTAGATGTGGTGTATGACTGTTCTGCTTCTGCTATCAATGTATTTTTGTATATTGTCGTCTCTGTAGTAGCATCGGCGAGGCCTTTTTAAGTGCGGTTATCTACGGATCTACCTTGACCTAAAACTGATCCCCGCCATTGTGGGAAAACAGCTATTGTATCACTGTATTTATTGGGAAGTCTAATCTTAGTCACTGTTGCAGATGAGTCAGCAGTACAAGGAGCTAAAAATCTGTGTAAGTAAATACAGTAAATCTTTGTAAATTGATGATCACATCATCTTGATGCACATTTGGTATCTTGAGCCGTGCACAAGATACCAGTGTTAGATCGCAATACCAATTGCATCACCCACGCCCTCCCCTGTTTGTCAGGTGTAAGATAGGGCCCTTAATCTTTTAAATTTAATACCAGTTAATACAAAGTGATGAGTGACCAAAAAAGTGATTGGAGGAAAATGTTTCATTTATCCTCACCAGATGTTGCCATGATTATAATGTTTACATTATATAAACACTGTATACCTGTATATGAAATGGCAACAATGCATGCAGAGGTTTTATAACCTCAACACAATCTGCAAGCTGCAGTTACTTAACCTCATGAAATATCATGTAGTCTAGTTGTCTGTTATGTACATTTGGCCACATACTAACTGATTAATCCAGGATTCCTGAAAACTGCTCGATGCGTCAGTATATACCTGCGCCTATTTCCTCCAATCAACACAGTATATCAACACAAGTCAACATAAACCATATGGGACACCATAAAACCATCATCATAGAGGCACATCATGACAACTACACGTCTGAATTTTCAGATGGTGAATTCCTGCCTCCTCCTCCTTGCTCTTCAGACGTTACCTCCCCCACCAGTCCGTTCACTAAGCTGGGAACCTTGAAGAACAAGACGTGTTGTGTCTGGATATAATCAGGACTGAGGACATGAAGGAAGGAATGCAGCATAGTCTGATCTCTCCTGCAGACATGTATGCAGTGGAGGTGGAGGGGGGGTGTAGACTTTACAGAGAGTGAGTCAGCGGTTCGATGTCGTGCCCTTGCAGTCTCCTGGGTGCAATTAAATGATGTCTTTCCTATACAAATTGGTTGGAGAAAAACATTCTACGGTTTAAGATGCTGCAGGTCAAATACGGTGCACTTTACTGAGCGATGGCTTTTAGAAAATTGGTCTGAATCTTGCTCTCTGTCCCCCATATTGTCAGGATGCTGTTTCGTAGTTTAGACCCGAGGAAATTACGCTGTACAAAAACACTTCGGATCACATTTATCCTGTCAGATTACATCTCCAGGAAAATAGCATGGTGTATTGAAATGTCAGCACCAACCTTTATATATGAGAAAAAGAATTGTTAAGGAATATTAAGAATGTCAAAGTAAGTTTGCAGAGAGATGTATGTTGACAAGTTGAGAAAGTAGACTATGAAAATGTCGACAGAGAGAAGGAAGTGTCTACGTTCACTTACTTTTCAGCACCATCGATCACAATAATATGACTGAACTCACAAAGTCCAATCTCAAGAGAAGCAAACAGGGCCATTAATCGACATTTCTAACTCAGGGTGTTGCGGAAATTCTGAAATAAATAGTCCCAAAAGAGAGGTTGTCTCCCTAACACTTGCAAGCAAGTCATCAGTCAATCAGTCGATCAGTCAAAAGACCAAGAAGTCGGATGAGCCATCAATTCCATTCTGACAATCTCATAGAAGAAACACCAGAAATGGTCACTTTATCTTGCACTTTCAGGCTTTTCTATCCACCTTCCTCTTTTCAGCATGGATACAGACCTGAGGCTGGTTCTGACCAATTCTGACCATCTGTTGCCCAACAACAATTAGAATTTGAATATCAGATAAAGAAAAAGGACAAGGGCTCCCTGTGCAAAAGGTAAACACTCATATAAGTCAGTTATATAAAAAGTTAAGTTAAAAATCATAATCTGAACGAGAGATGATTAAAATTATCCATTAAAGGTGTGCATTTCTGTTTGAATTTTGATCTATACAAATCTAACTATAAAATAAGGAATATCCGATCTACTTCAAACTTGGCAGGTGTATTGCTGGGGACCCAATGAAGCACAGTGTTGAATTTGGTGCAATTTGAACATGGAACACATTCAATATTAATACAGAACACGTGAACATGCTCTGTAGCTCTGCTCTGTACGGGCTTGATTGCATCGACTAATGACTGTAATGAAAGATAGACGACGCCTCTCTACTTCTTCCCCCCAAAAAAATTGAAGCCAGAGTCTGCGCAGCGATGCAAAAACACATTTGCCCGTAATGACCTTAACTGCATATTACTGCAGTGAGGAAATAAATCCATGTCATGACCATTTTAAGTTTTATGTCAATTACTCAAGTAAAAATACTGATTAGATACTGATACTGAAATAGTGAGAAAGGGTTGCTATGACAGTTAATTTCTTACATTCATCTGTCACAGTCACCTGAATTTGAGGTCCAGTACTTTTCTGATAAGGCATCCAACAAATTCAAGTTCTATTATTATTATTACGACTGTAACACAGCAGTTATGTGGAAATTAGATGATGATGAGTAGATGACTGAATAAAACATTGGAATATTTTTGAGACAAGTTGCGTTATTAAATTGTAAGTTTACATTAATCAAGTAATAAAAAAATCATATTTAGAATAATTAAGAAATTATTCAATAGATTTGACTACTCAAATAAGAATTGTTAACTTGGTGCATCCTCAGACTTTATGTCCAGAGTCATGTAGAGAGAGGGTTAGGGTTAACCCTCTCTCTCAACAGTGCTGTTTATGATTAACGAGTCTTCAGCTAATTTGAGTTTTAATGTTAACACTGTGATAACCTGAGGCAGTCAGTCAGTGTGAAGTGTTTAGATGAGCAGTTTGCAAAAAGCAACATCAGAGGCCAGAAAATTGGCCGTTCCAAGCAGACATGTTTTGAACAGCACTGAACTAGTGATTTTGAATGAAGCAGGAAAAGTAACCACAAACACATTAGAAATGACTTATCTTAGAATAAGTAGCTAAATCACAATAAATAATGGCCTACACAGGTGTCACATATTAAGTTTGTTGCCAGTTAGCAGCAAGAGGTCTACTTATTGTCCTGTTTTCTGCAAATTTCCATAATTCAAACCAAAATTTAGTCTGATGACTCATCTCGCCTTTCACCCTTTTTCCTTCTCTTGGGCAGCTTTATGTTTGGAAAAAGCCAAAGGATGCCTTCAGTCTGCATTGACTGCTGCCAACAGTTTAATATTGTGCATCTGTAATGGTGCGAGCAGCCATGTCATGTCATTAGATCTGATTATTGCTCTGCACGGCCGTATAACAGCCAAAGAATGAGACTATTTTACAGGTCCAGGTGGTGCAAACACTGTTCCCGAACCACAATCCTGTTTTCCAAAATCCTGAAGCGCCCATAAACACCGCTCAGCAAATCAAAGAGTGGTCTCATGAACACAATTAAGAGCAAGATCCTTCCATGGCCTCCCCAGTAACCAGATTTAAGCATCATCCAACCTCTATGAGATTGCGAGCTAAGACTTTGGAGGTGCTTAAGTCCCATTCCTCTAAGAACTGGAATATTTCCTTTTTGACAAATGATCCAATATCCCACTGCACTTATTTGGGGATTTGTGTGGCTTCCTTCAAACCAAAGTTTAATCTGTTTTCTTATTATTCTGTGTTTTTATTGTATTGTCCACCCCCTGGACATACAGTAAGATTGGTATAGACTCTGACCTTACTCTCTTAAAATCTGATATTATTTTGGGGGTTCGGAAGTCCTTCAGCAGTACAATAGTGCCCACTTAAGCCCTAAGCACTGAAACTTTTCAACTTTTGGTTGGAGGAATACTTTAATTAATATGTTTATTAGCTTTCTTGGCATGAGTTAAATGAGAAGATTCATACCATTGTCATGCAAGTATGCTAAATATGAAGCAACCACTTAGCTGCTAGTGATTATTCTGTCCAAAAGTAGCAAAATCCACCTATCAGGATGTCTAAAGCTCAATTTAAGTTTCTTAAATTAGTACAAAAATGTGTAAAAATTACAACTTGTGGTGTTACAGGGTTTATGTAGCTAAATATTTTTTGGCCAGTTGCAGTGACTTCCAGGACTCATAAATAATCCATCAAAATTGCATTTAGACAGAGTCAGAGCTTAAGCTGTTTCTTCCTGTTTTCAGTCTCTGTGCTGAGCTAAGATAACTTGCTGCTGGCTGTAGCTTCATATTTACAGTCATTGGCGCCAACTTGGGTTAAACATTGGGGGAGGCAAAACTGTCAGATGATGTGCTGTGGTGAGGAGTAGGGATTCATATTTTTCCCAAAAATGAGACATTTTCTATCCTGGGAACAGAAGCACACTATCACAGGAAATGCACTTGTTTTTAAGGAGTAATTTCATCAAAACATCAAAAACACACACTGGTTATATTTCAGGCAAATATGTTACAAGGAGAAATGTGGGTTCCAAACCTGACTGCTTTAGTGTATTATCTGGTGGTATGAATAATTACTGTGGCACAAGAACAGCGTTTCAACATTAATCAGCATCATAATTAACAAACTGCGCAGCAGCTTGACCTCTGCTACAGCGACAAGGATGAAATTCTAAGTTTATTGTCTGTCTGAACAGCCTCATGGAAGTGATATTTTCACAGTTCTTCATAAATTAAACAAACGAAATTTGTTAAAGCAAGTAGTCTGGTGTTCACGGGTGTCTGAATGCACAACGCAATGTTAAATATAGTCGGCCTGATAAAATGAATGATCACTCAAAGAAAAAGTTCTAAAAGAGCTCTCACTCAGCTCTCACTCACCAAAGAATCCACTCGCTGTGGATTTTTTTGGGAGATTTTGGCGTCTTTCTTTAGTGAGAGGTGCGTTTCACCGCAGCCAACTGTTGAAGGCAAATCCATCATATGCTGCCCTCTCTGCCGGCGTTTGCCCCAGAAGTGTTTTGGATGAAGTATGAATGCAGTGTTCCTGCAGACTTTGGGCTTTCACTTTGAATTTTGTCCGAGATTCCGAATGTCGCAGCAAACCTCAGTCGAGTGCGTCCCTCATCAGAGTGCAGTGCACACTTTCCATCTTGCATCTGTCGTTTAATCTTTTGCAGTGCTGTCATACAAAGCTGGTGGCAGACAGTCTAATTTAGATGGTGCTGCTTTGTGCGTCAGTTAATTAAAGAACTTGGTGGCACCTACAGTACAGACATGATGGAGACACTCAGCCATGTTTTTCAGTCACATACAGACACTTCTATTTTAATTAATCCAGTTGTACCCTTGCTAGAAAGGGCTTTCTAACACGTGTTTAATGGTTTATTTTAAACCAGACCATGATGTTTGATGTTTTCCCAAACCTAACCAAGTAGTTTTTTTGCCTAAACATATTCAAGTAGTTTTGCTGCTTAACAGAACTGCTATAGAAAACAGAAAATAGTGATTTAAAAAAAAGAAAATGAAACCTCAGTCTTGTGGGTGGAAGGTCTATGCTTAACCCATTAATCCACCACAGCCTGTTGCTGATATGGATTTTGAGGCTCCTTCTACAGTGTGACGTGACTTCCTGAAGCCTTTCTCAGAAAACCGTCTGACAGAGAGATTTCTGCCAGATTTCTTTCATGTGCATGCTGCTGACGCTACATGTCCTGTGTAGACACGATGTGAGAGTCATGTCAATCTTCTCATCTAACTTTAGTCAAGAAAGCAAATAACCATATTTCCTAAAATGTCCAACTGTTCCATTAGCATCTCTTATGTGTATAAGTGTGCTAAAGTGCTAAACATGGATTCAGCTTTTATAAAATAAAGAACTAGACACAGTGCTTCCGACTTTATGTAAACCTGCTCTTGATCATTTTAGACTTTAGACCTGTTATTATGATTTTAATACTATGAATTGTGGGTAATTCCCTTAAGCAAAGTCAGCACCATTGCAGATTTATATAAAGTGTGCATAAAGAGCTCAAACATTTATGAAAGGCCCTCAACCACTTATCGTTTTCACAGTGGGACACAGCAGAGCCTCTGGGCTTAAAGGGAACGCGGGTCTGTGAGGGCAGACGTTGGGACTGGGCCGAAGAGTCAGTTGTGGGTTCAGTTTCCTGTCCACCAAACATCAAAGCTGAATCTGGATTTGCATTTGAAGTGACATAAAGACATCATGGCTATTCATCCACAGTTATAGAGGACATCAAGCACCTAGCAGACAATACTGTAATCTTTATGAGCTCTGTGTGGGAGCTTTTAAATCATGCTGACATCATATTGGTACAGTACACAAGAAGCACTGGAATTATAAGATCTACTAAAATGAGGAGCAAAGCAAGCAGGTAGCGGTGTTTTAAACTTGGCTGAAGCATTTGCTTAGCTAATGAAAACCACGTTGGCTGGACAGTTGGTCTTCCATCCATCCTTGGCGGATGAGTTAGGAGACTTTTGAGGGTGGTTGCTGGGTTGTAGACAAGACGAAGCTAATGATGGATGAGTTTGGGCTCCACTCACAGTCTATTCTCATCTGAGCCAAACTTTCTCTACACCAAATTTGCCTCATGCAAATAGTTACACTGTCCAGTGGTCAGAGTTCTGCAACGAGAAATCACAGAAATTTATGGACAGCAGCACTATCCTCCTGTGATCATTTTGGCCTGTTTCTCACTGCCTGCACCTTTGTTTATTAATCCCATCCAGCCTACTGATTCAAACTTTCCACAATACATCATTTGATTTCTGTAATTATATTTTTCTCTATAAAAAAAAAACAACCCTCAAATCATTTGGAGCTCATTTAATTTGATTCACAGCGTGCGCTTTGCAGTTCTCTCACCTCTCAGCATGCCAGGGCAGAGCTGTTGGTAATGTCTGTCAGTTTGTCAGCGCCACCTCAAGCATGCAGACTGTCCACATCACTGTACAGCTTTTTGGCTCAAATCCTCCCATTTCATATCCTCAGGACCCCACCCTCTCATAAGTAATACTTGGCAGCACTGTTGAAAATAAACACCTTTGGTGATTTTCCAATTAAATCCTGAGGCTGCATGATTCAAACCTACCTGAGCTGCTCAGCATGCCAAAATATTCCCAGCTGCTGGTAAACACTCACTAAAATTGAACAGTTGAAGCTGACAGTGGAGAATTATCGTTTTTTCAGGTTTAAAGGAGTAGTTTGGATTATTTATAGTGGGGTTGTATGAGGTACTTAACCATAGTCAGTGTATTAGCTACAGTGGATGGCGGTTTACACGCCCTCAGTTTGGAGAAGCAGAGAGGAGTACCAGCAGGGTTGGCAGCAAAACATATTTTAACCACTTACCAAAATGCCAACCTAAAAAAATCCATATCAATTTTAGTGTATGCAGTATTTAGAATATTTCCACAGGCAGCCTTTTCACACATCTTTGGCAAAACAGTAATTTTACCTCGCAGAACACAGTAGTTGCTGGTCTGCTGCTGCCCGGATATGTTAGTGTCCCTGTTTGTGTCCACACAGCACTTTTTTTCTGGCACAAAGCTTCAGGGCGCTTGG
Organism: Lutjanus campechanus; assembly: GCA_027495735.1. Taxonomy (NCBI): domain Eukaryota; kingdom Metazoa; phylum Chordata; class Actinopteri; order Lutjaniformes; family Lutjanidae; genus Lutjanus; species Lutjanus campechanus. Next base: position 31,079 of record JAJHUR010094970.1, on the reverse strand, counting down.
AAGCACAGGGATGAAATGAATGTGTGACGAAAGAAAAAAAAAAAACACTACACAAGGATTAGGCATGATTGACGTTGACTACGCAGCAAACTTAATGCTACATTAACGGAGGGTTGTCTACATAGTTAAGAACAAGCTTGCAGCACGCTGGGTGGGAAGAGCACATCACTCACCAGCAACATTCGCTGTTCAGCCGATCTGCTCCCACAAATGGCTTTTCTGCACCTGTTATGACAGAACCAGCTTCTCCTCCATTTTCTTGGTTACCAGGGTGACAAGTCCCCATTTAATACACGATCAATTGCCTGAACAAAAGTGAGGATACCAGCACCTTTCTGAAAAGATCAGAGATTTTCAACTCAAACAGTTGGAGTGGCCGCACAAGCAGGGTGGAGCGCTCAGAAAAAAGATGGTGTACCGAGCACCTTTTCTCTAGGTGGCTGCATGCTGCTGTACTCATTAAGAACAATTGGAAAAAATACACTGGTGCTGAGAGAAAAAAAACAGTATATGGACACAGGTTCTTATTGTGAGACCAGCGTTTCTCATGTTCTGTGAGGTAAGATTACTGATTTTGCAAATAGAGTTTGGTTGGTTTGAAGAGCAATGATTTTTTGAATGGTGGTTACCCATTGGAAAAGGCTGTCTGACAGCATTTTTAGGTATCTAAAATATGATGTGCTGCTTACCCCATCCACAGCAGTACATTGTTTAGCTTCCTACACTGGTACTGCTGCTTCTTGAAATTGGGGCATTGCCGATCGCCACCTAGTGTAGTTAATACACTTATAGATATCGATAAGTATCTAACCCCCCCCCCTACCCCCACTTCAAATAATCTGAACTGTCCCTTCAATGTAATTTAGTAATGGGTAAAAAAAAAGTCATGCTAAAAGCTCATTTGGTTCTCTACCTGTCTGAAGATTACTGACTGTTTTGTCAGTCGTACAAAATGATGCTGAGCAATGATAAAGCTAGAGCCAAGGTGTCGAGGCAGTGTTTTTGGAAATGGGAAATCTCTGTAAAAACAACACAAAGATTACCACAATACTATAATGTGACATGCTAGTCCATAACATTCTGGTTTTCACCTAAGCTGCTGGCATGTAGAAGTCTGCAGAAGTCTGTGGTTTCAGCATTCACACCTAACACGTCTACATTTCAAGCTTTTAAAAGTCACAGGTGGAGACGTTTGTAGGTTGAGTTATGGTGATGATCACCTTTCTGGTGGTTAGCTTAGCCTGCAGCATATTTGACAAATCGGTCTCGTAGCTCAGGTTTCTTTACACTGGCTTTCCTTATTCTTCAGTGATTTTACTTCAAATTTACTTTTGTTGAGATCCAACTTTTGACAAGACGCAGCAGCATTCTTTCCTCCTGCCCGTGACACATTTTCACAGCATTACTGCTCGCCTCTGCGCTCGCGCTGCAGCTTTACATGAGTCAGTTTCTCAAAGTCAGGAGTCAGAACAAGTGGCCTCTGTTATGCATCACTCCAGTCTAGACAGTCACTCACATTACTTGTAGGCTAAACTGCCAGCAGCATTATTACTGGCACAATAAAGCAATGGAGACAAAGTGAATAAAAGTTGAAGAATTACAGATCATCATTTGTGTATTTTGCTTTTTTGCAAATTGCCAATTGGATAAATTTGTAGGTGGCGCAAAGCTCAACTTCAGTGCTACTAAAGGTCAGTTGTGTACACCGCTCATAATTATGAGTCATTAATCTTCTTTGATCATAGACAGATGTCTGACTTATTCACACTTAAAAGGTCTCATGGTGATTAAACAGAAGTTGGACATCCTGGTGTATCTTTCTGAGGTTGAGGCTCATGTGTTCTGTCAAGTTTGATTTGATAAAGCACTGCTGACCAAATGAGATATCCGTCTAGATATTTGTTTCTTTGTATATTTTTTCTCAGTAAGGGACAACACGGTTGACAAGTGCTAAACAACAAAAGCACTGGTGGAGGCACAGAGTTCACAAACCATTTGTAATAATGCAAAGAAACTGCACTTAACTGTGGAAAACAGTTAAGAAATCAGCCAAATACCTGTCTGGAGCACAGTACAGCATGCAGTCTGCCATGAAAGAACAATAACGGGCTTTATAACTGATGATTGAGAAATGATTTTGAACTATTTGCACAGTACATAAAAAGTAATGTTCCACATTTACCACACTGTTTGGGAACAAGTCCAATACTCTGTATGTTTAAGTGTTCTCCATGAACTCAACAGGGCCACCAAGAAAACTCCGAGAATGGGAATATTTGCAGAGTTGCATTGTTTGTGCATGAAACAGTGAGTTTATGTGACAGATTGACCCTAATCGAAGAACAGGAAGTGTTTGTCTGGGTCCATGGACAGATTACTGAACAGGCCTATTGGGTACAGGCCCAGGGGCCCAAGGCATCAGTGGGTCCCTGGACCAGAGCATCTGTTTGAAGAGACTATGGTCTTTTTGTGTGTCTTTGTAAATGTATCACTGACTTTCTTAAAGAAATGTTAACAAAATGTGGACACAGAATGACTACAAAGAAACATAAAACTACAGAGACACAAAGGTACAACAAAGAGACATAAAACAACTACCAAACTGTCAGAAACAGAGACAAAACAACTACAAAGGGACAAAAAAATACCACAAAAAGACACAAAGGCACCACAAAGATACATAAAGCAACTACAAAAGGGACAAAAAAGTACCACAAAAAACATGAAACAACTACAACTACAATGGGACACAAAAGTTCCATAAAGAGACACAGAATTACCACAAAAATGAATAACACAACTGCAAATGAACACAGAAGTTCCACAGAAACTGTCAAAGAAGAGACAGAGCAACTACAAAGGGACACCAGTACCACAGAGAGACAGAGAGAGAATTACCACACAAATAAATAACACAACTGCAAAGGGACAAAGAAGTTCCACAGATGCATAAAACAACAACAAAGGGACATAAAACAACATGCAAAAGGACACAAAACTGTCTTGAATGGAGACAAAACAACTACAAAGGGACAAAACCATGACAAAGAGACACTGTGACTCTTTCAATGTGGGTGTGCTCCTGTGAAGGAGGGCTGGGGTTTTTTTACATGCCTGTGCCCAGGGGCCTGTTGTCTCATAATCCGTCCATGTCTCGGTCCACTCATGCTGAATAATAATGAAACATACTTATGATGCACAGCGGTCCCCATTAAGCCCTTCTCATATAGGAGCCGCTGTTTGGAGCCAACTTGTTGTGGCTGCTTCACCTTTGGGATTATTTTCCGAGCGGCAGTATGTTTAAAACTAAATATAAACCAAGAGCAGAATTAAGGCTGTGTGTTTCAGATATCAGTGCCGATCATTTATTATCTGTGTCAAACATTCATGATCCACATGTATTTTAAAAGAAGTGCAGCTGTGCTTCACTCTGCGTGCCTCCGTGTGTGACGGTGTCCCGGCCGGCTGACCGTCGCTGACTGGCAGGCGGCAGCTCAGCTCGGATGGAGGCAGCAGCTCAACCCGCACAGCTGCTGACCGTCGCACCAGTCGGCCCGGTGGTTAATATGGAATATTTTCACAGACCGAGCGGCCAAATTCATTTGCACAGGCGGAAAAAAGGAGCCCTGTAGTAGCGAAAATTAGAAAACCAGCTCATTTAGCCGATATTTATGGCTTCTGGCTCCGGAGATGAAGAGGGAAACACGGAAGGCGGTTCATGGAGACTCATAGGCCCAGCCGCGGAGCTTTCCAAGAAGCGCTGCCGTCTGATGTACTCCTCCCTCGGCCACGACTCTGATGTCTGCCTCTTCTATGTGAAGAGCGAGTTTTTTGCCATGGATGCTCGCTGTGCACATTCCGGTAAAACCGCAACATCCAGATTCATGCTCGCTTAGATTAACCCTTTAGCTACCTCTTTATTTCTACGCAGAATATCTGTCCAACAAAATGCAAAATAATGAGCGTTTACATCGTTATTTGGAGAATGCAGGCCTACATATCTGTGGGTCACACTGTACCTTTAACAAAAGATTCATGTATCCGTCTTACTTTTAAAAAAAATGCTGTGACAGATTTATCAGTTTCACACGATGTTTTGAATCACATTTTCCCAGAAGGAAGACAGCAAAAGTCATTTGTTTTGAGAGGAAGAATATGTGACTAACGCTTTCCTGTGTCTCCCAGGCGGTCCTCTGTGTGAGGGGGACATCGAGGAGGCTGACGGGGTCCTGCAGGTCTTCTGCCCCTGGCATGACTATGACTTTGACCTCAGAACTGGGAAGTCCGGGACCTCCTTACAGGTCAGTGATGGAACACATCCTTAATTGTTTCATAACACTGAATTAATAGAGCTGGGTATAATTTAAAAATTCCAATACCAGACCCCTAATACCAGTACCCTTAAAGTGATACCAACACCAAATAGTTCTAAAAAAAAAAAATCATTTTATTAATTAATTAAAATAATTGTGATAAGTATGTATATTAATTCATTGATTTGTTTGTTTGTTTATTTAACAATCTATAACTATATAAATTAATAAATTTATAAATTTGACTCTTGCCAGTCCAGCACACACGTCACCCATTAATGGTGGAAACCAGCTCTTATTGTGGGTTTTATTATGGGTATAACTGAAACTACAACCAAAGAAAACCACTGCAATAGAGTACTTTAACTGATGCCTTTTTCTTCTTCTTCATTTAATTCCCATCATGTGAGTGGAAGAATTCCTGAAATAATCCTTCTGCATTTGATGCATTTATTTTTTATCAGATATCACACTTGTGCATTTTAGCCATACATTACAATGTTTTGGTGGTATCTCCGCATGCTGAAGTGCCATATCCATCAAGTACATCACGCTCGGCTTTACCACGCCACAGACTGCATGGTTTCTTTGGTAGTGGGCAAATCACAGGTATTAGTGATTGCAGCTTGCAGTGATTGGCTGTCAGCAAAACTATATATATATTTTTTTAATATGGTAGATTGAATGCAGATATCGTTTGACTGGAAATGTTTCAGTACTACCTGATAGCGGGTTATTTCGGTCAATACCAAAATAAGTAATAATAAAAAAGGTATTGAGTACTGATACCCAAAAGTCCACGTTCAAATCATATTACCATTTTGTGTCACAGATTGGATCATTTTTTTTAGATCAGGAAAAAAGTGTTAGAGTTAAATTAATTTTAAAATGATCTTTGGTTCTGATGTAGCTGCGTCTCTCTGCCTGTGGTCACCATGATACTCTATATAATAACACAATACAATATAGTACTAATACTTTACTGTATTATAGTACACTACAATACATATACTAGATAATTATATACACTAAAAAGCATAATAAAACTACACTCTGTTGTCTCACTCAGTGTCCCGCCCACAGTACTATCTGATTGGTTACATTTATTCCACCATGCATGCCCAACCGTGGGGGGTGATTCATGCAGACCACAGACCATCTGTGTTCCATTACACCACAATCCAGCACTACAGCTAAATGCCTTCATAATAATATATTAATCTTTTTCCAAAACAGCTAAATAGGGATGGGTATTATGTAGAAAATCACAATGCCAGTACCAATGCCAGCGCCCTTAAAGTGACCGATAGAGAACATTTTTTCCTACTTCCTACAAATAATTATATAGTTTAATATAGTAAAGAAAAAAAAAAGAGTACTTCTCAAAAGATGCCCAACATATCGTCATCAGTTCTCCAAATACATCATATGAAGACCCAAGTGTATCCCCAGGAGGCAGGAGCTTCACTTGCTGACTGCACCTGGGAGGTGACGTGAACATTTGCAGCGATATGTAGACAAATCACCCACTTCTATTAGATGTTGGAAGTTTCACTGATTGACACGGCATGAGAAATCAAGGCTCATCAGTCAGAGTTAAGATTATGTTCCCTTGTTGTTCTGTCAAGCATCTTTTCTTCCCCTGTTCTGCTGTTTGGATGCACGCGATGCAACCCAAACAAGAACTTTCCATAAACATTTCGTCCTCTTTTCCATTAATCATCTTTATAAACTGTTGTTTCTCTTGTACATCACTATGATGTCAACTATCGGGCATTAAAAGAAAAATAACAATAAATATTTGCTTGTGTTATTAAATTCACTGTAAGCTCACCAGCTTCCTTCCAGCTCTTACGTGTTTGTATCTTTTATTTTGATTTTTACAGCAAAAGGTGTATGAAGTCAAGCTGGAGGGTGGCAACGTGTACGTGAAACACGGCAATCTTCTCTCCTTAGAGCCTTTTCCTGCCCATCAGAAGAGATGAACAACCTCAGCCTCCAACCCTTCGTGAGACAGCCGTAGCAAGCCCACCCGGGCTATTTTTAAGACTTGTTCCACAAACCCAAGCCATCCGAAACATTCCTAAGCCTTATCTGTCATTTTCACAGACCGTTCCTACTTTGATTGCTGTGAACTCAGGATGATATCTGATTGTCTGAAGAGGACATGACATCATTAAATTGTTTCAGAGTTTTTCTTGCTGACATTCCAGGTAGAGACTCATCACGGACACTAAACATGGAGAGCTCACTGCTGCTGACTGATAACACACCAGAAAGTAGCACACGTGTAACATAAAAACATTCATTTTACTTTCCTTAGCAGATGCCATTGAACTAACTAGCATATTTGATTACTGACAGTATAAAAGTGATTCATTTTGAGATTTTTTAAGGAATAAAAGATAAGATAATATTATTATTTCTGATGGACATATGAAATATGTATTTTTTCTTTACATTTGAGCAGTCAGATTTGCACTATCCATTGAAACTTTTGTTGAAACCCACTCAACGCCAATGTTGATCTGAAAAGCTTAAAAACTTTTCTTAAACTCTCATCTATTGTTAATCTTGTTGCGCTTATATGCGCTAGGAAATAATATCTGTTTTGGCACCCAGAAAATGCTGCCAAACATTATTTCTAATTAAATACAAAATGATAATTTTCAAAAATCAAACTATGATTACAGTAAGGAGTCAAATATAGCCAGAAATGAAGGCATTAGTGTTGTTTTGATCGCATTGTAACAAATACAAAACAAAACCAACATGAAGCCAGTAACCATTAATGCAAACTATGCGGCCCAGTCAGAATTTATCGGAGCCCACCCAGCTACCCTCATACTCCACCTTCAAGTGTCAACAAGATTACAGGTGTGTGTTTTCAGGATAATCGGCTTAGTTTTACATTGATACACAATCAACAGATCAACTAACAGTGTCAGACTCATCCTTGCTTGTCATTGTCAAAATATAATGTTGCATTCATCTTGAACTCCTGCAGTGTTCCTGCAGCCCGCCTGAGATTCCTTGAGTTTAGGGAAGATGGAGCGGTGGGGAACAAATTGCTTCAACCCCAGATTGTATATTAAATAGAATTTCAATCTATTTAACATACAGTCTATGGCTCCAACTTGCTATTTGTACTGCAGTATTTTTGCAGTTCAAACAGCAACAAATAGAGAGTTTTTGAAAGTGTAATTGTTACATATCGCTCCTTTAAATTACATTTTTAAAAAGGTCTTATAAAGTCTTGAATTTAACTTGTTGAAACCTGCAGAAACCCTGTCAAACTGATGGCCAGTGTACTGGAATAACTAATATAGGTCAGCTTTTATGGGTATAAAGCTTCCACTCACTTTCAGTGGAATTTGTAATCATGTAATAGTGGAAGTACAATCACAGCTTCTTTCAGTGGCTAACACTGGACTAAATGAAATAGTCTCATATTCATTACTTCCAGTAATCCTCTTCCTCATCTTGAACAAGCATTCCTGAGGCCTCAAACTGTTAAACATGCAGACAAGCAGTCACACTTGCTGAGTTGTGGCCTTTAGATAAATATAGACACTTATTCCAGTGATGTCACGCAACAGAAACTCCCTTTCATAGTTTGTATTTCTGGGCAGTTTTTTTTTTTAACCCAAATAGCAAGTAGAACACACATGAAGGGCACTGCAATTACCATTGGTGGCAGTCGGGGTGCTAAGACGTCTTCATCAGCGTTTCTCTCCACTCCTGGCCTGTGCACAGACAGGTTTGTCTGTGACTGACGCAATGGGACTCAAACGAAACGGTTAGTAAGGCGCCGTAGGAAGGTTCACGACCTGAAATGCACCACTGACTCGAGAGAAATGTGTTTTTCTAGCTTTATGTATGTGTGTGTGCACACTGATGCAAGTGTGTTTTCGTTATTTCTCAGTGGTGAGCGCAGTCACTCACTTTATTTTCTGTCAGCTCCATTTTCTGGCAGAGGCACAGAGACCAGTCATGGAGGTGTTAGTGACAGTGTGGCTCAACACTCTCATTTTCTTCCCCACTGCGCTCCCTGTTGTGAAACTTTATTACTATAATAATTCCACTGCCTAAAAATGTCTGTAACTCATCACCTGGACTGCAAGGGGCATTCACAACATGCAGAGATGCGGCTATTTTGTGTCATAGAAAAGTCAAAGTCAACTGTGCAGGATTCTGTTCAGGTCAGGAGTGGTTTCTTACATTTTTTCATACATTCAGCAAATTTGATTTTTAATATTTTGTTTCTTATTTGTTATGTGAATTATGTATCTGGCTTCTAAGTTATGTTAAAAAATATATATGCAGACTGCATACACTTTAATTTCAACTACCTTCCAGTTTTAAGCTGCTATTGTTTTGTTTGTTGTAAACTGTATTTATTGGTGTGATTTATGCAAAGCTGAAAATTTTATCTGTATTGTTTTATTCACAAATTAAATTATTGTACAGTAGCAACACTGTAATATTTAAAAGAAAATAGACTAAAAGCATTGTTTTTTATCTTCAGAAATGTGGAATTGTTTTACTTTCATGGTTTTTGACTGCATCCTTGAAGTTAAGATGAAATGAAAAAAAAAATCGTTTTAGATCCCATCCCCAGTCATATTGTGCACATATTTAACAATATGTGCCAAAAACAGCAAAAAAAAATCAGTTTCTTTGCATTCAAATTTCAGTCATGTTTTCTTCCTGTAAAACAAACGTGAGATGTGCTCATGTAGCACATGTAGACATCTACCCTCTATGTATCAGCCAAACTAAGACTCATCCCAACATTACGTCCTGCCTGGTTATGCTGTTTCACGTGGAAATAAGTCACGATACAGAAACTAGATACTAATGCTGTTTCATCTGACTAACTCGTAAAATAATCTAAATCAAAAAGTTTACACAAAATCATTTATTTACATTTTCTGATTCGTACAATTATAGTAGATTCCATACAATACACAATTTACACATAAAAACTTAATTCAGAGAGAAACAAGAAATCGGCACCACCATGCAATTATTAAGCGCTTACAGAGAAATTCATCTAATTCTTCCTTAATTCCTTTACTGGAGCTCAGGGTTGCTTCCTGCAGCACGGTGCCAAATATACAAGTCTTCTTCATATACTCCAGAAAGTGGTGGAAAGGTTCAAGGATGACCTCTTGAATAAATTATGATCTCCTTGAGACCAGCTGGACAACACAGAGGAGGAAAATGATGAATCCGTTCATGCTTAAGTTACTGTGAAATTCTTGCTGGTTTCTGAAGAATTGAGAGTCTTGTACTTTTCCACCCTAAAGTGCACGACGTGCACCCACTGAAATTCTGTGACAAAGAGGCAAAATCAGGTCAAGTATTTCGAAAGTGATTAACTTCACCAGATTTCCTTTTCAAATTTTAATTGTTACCAAAAATAGCCCATTTTTAGCCAGTAAGTGTAAGGCGATTAAAAGTTCCTGTGAAAAAAAAACTGTTGCGTGTGTGGAGACATGCAATGGACAAGGATGGCCAAAACTGTAACAATAGTATATGTAACTGTAACAATAGTATATGTATTCATTCATAGGAATAGTTCAAAATTTTGGCAAATGCATTTATTTGTTTCCTTACCAAAAGTTTGATGAGAATATCAAAGCCACTCTCATGTCTCTATAGAATATATCAAACTAAGCAGCAGCCAGTTAAGTTCTCACATTATCTCTGTCTCACATTAAAAACAATAATGTAAATGACTGAGGCAGTCTGATGTTGTATCTACTTTTGTTTTTGTTTTTTCTAATCTGTGCAAACATGTAAAAACGACCTGTCGTCACCAACTGTATGCTAAGCTAAGCTAACTGGCTCTAGCCTCATATTTAACAGACAGAAACGAGAGTGCTATTGATCTTCTCATCTGAACATCAACAAGAATGTGAATGAGCTTATTTCCCATAATGTCAAACTACTCCTTTGAAGGTGTAAAACAAACATACATAAATCTACATTAAGCCATATTTGTGATATTAACATTGAACCCCAGTAAAATTAAACAGTTTTGACTATAACAGCCATTCCCACTGAGAGTCAGTGAGATAAACATTTTCTTTGCAGTGTTTTATCTGATTTATCTGTCGGATTCAGTCTTAAACTCCCTTTATTTGATTCTAAAGATTAATCTCCTTTGAAGTTCCCCAGAAGACAAAGTAACTGTTTGGAGAGTCCAGCTTGCTTTCCCATGCAAAGCCTTATATAACAGTTTACTCAGCCTATTATTGTTACCTTGTCCTTCAAACTCCCCTGATAACTTCTCCCCAGGAATAAGCCAATTCTCCTGTCAAAGCATTCTCCTCCAAAAACCTGCATTCTTCCATGTGCAACCACTTTTGAAGCCTGATATTCTGTAAGTGATGGGCTGTGAGGCCAAAGAACGCTAATATTTTCCCTTCCTCTTTTTTCCATTTACCAAACAGTACCCCAAAATGATTAAATCCATCACAAGATAATCTCGCTCCTCTTTCTCTTGATGTCTTTTGGTCTTAACATTTCCTCCAGTTGCTCTACAGCTGTCGGGCCTCCTCAACTGACCTCACACACCATTGCATTTTTATAGGACTTATCTCTTCCCACACATGGATTCAATCATCATCTTTCTTACAGGGTGGATGCTACATCTGCTGTGGGGAGATGTTTGTTTTTATCTGGAGATCTGAACTGTTCAGTCATGGACGGCCCACAGGCCTGTGATTAGAGAGGTCAGTGATAATGGTGAGGGTACCACGTGTTGTTAACCCTGCATTACTCTGTTCTGGGTGTTTTTCTGGAGTGTGTTATTCATGATGCATAATGAAAAGATCGTTGTTCAAAGTGGGGCCATGCATGAGTGTAGGTGTGTAGGTTTACGATATATGTTTTCATTTATACATATAAATTCATATTGGCACCTTTTAACACACATGAAGCAACACATCTGCTGCCCGCTAGGAATAAAAATGTCACCAGGCTTAAATGGATCGAGCTAAAAACACCTTAATGAGTTAACTTTACAGTGGGCTTGGTGCCATTTTGATGGTAAATATGTTTGACCATAATCCACTTGGGTCGAGTATTGATTATTTAAAGGAGAAATATGTAAGATCCTAGCATTCAAAAATGAGTACTGCAGTCCAAATAGTGAATTGTAGCCAAAATACTGTAGGTTTAATCCCTAATTAATATCTATGTTTGAAGCGAGTTGTTTCCTCCTGCCCCCTCCTCCCCAGACCTGAAGCTCAAGCAGGTTGCCTGCAGGCTGCAGGGTGATTGGACAGGAGCACAAGACGAATGCAACATTATATTTTGAAAATGACAAGCAATGACAAGTCCTTCACTGTAAGTTGATCACCTGTTTATAACTGTCAGTTGTCTGTCATTGTAAAGCTAAGCCCGTTATCCTGAAAACAAAAACCACTGCTCTGAAATGGAAATTTCAAAGGAGGACATGTTGTCTGTAGCATTGCTGTCAGAGAAACCAGTATTTCAGTTTAACATGTTTCCTTAATTTCTTATGGCATGTCATGGTCATTTTATGATTTAGTACAGTAAACATATTATATATTTCTCCTTTAACTTTATCATTTGTATCCTGGAAATTTCAACTGTAACTTGTTTGCCTGTTTTTGAAAGTCAGGGTCAAATTGTTTTAATAGTTCTCAAGAGAATATATAATTTATTTTGTAATTAACAGAAGGCTTATATTTACTTGTCAGCCTGCTCTGTTTTCTCTTTGGTCCCCCGTATTTGGTTTTGGATTAGTTCAGCTTGAAGAGCTTCTCCCATGGGTCTGCAAGTGCCAATTTTGCAGATAAACAACAACTGAGGTTTTATCACTGAGTGAAGCGTCTTCCTATAACTGACCTCAATTAAAATAGCCTTGAATTTTTTAAGCCTATTATTTATCTGTTTCAATATCTATCAAGATGTACACTTTAAGTGTATTTACATCGTCACACACACTCTCACAAAGTCAGGATTTCTGAAATCTTGGCTAGTAAATTAAAAATGTTACTTTTTAATTATGACTCTCATGAGTAAGAAGAATCACACAGCGGGCTTTGTTAATGAAGAGAAGGCTCCACTGAGACTTTTAACTCCCACACACAAGATTGTTCTCTGAAGTTGAAAGGATTACTGTGGTGTACAAGTTTTAAAATCAACTGAGCCATGCAGCAAAGTATGAAAAGGTTAATAGAGTCTACGTAGTTCAGAGAGTTGATTACATGACATAGCTGTTCAATTATTTGCTTAAAAACACATTAAAAAAGAGTTCTGTGCATGATCTTGTAAAAAAACACCTTAACCATACTACCTGCCACACCAGCCTGTCCTAATTCCCAACTCATTGAATACCAATGTTTTGTCACCGCCCCTCAATATACAGATGCAGATGCTTTCAGGTGACTTCAATGTAAACTCATCCGAGGCAGTATGAGATGTACAGGGATCAAGTATTAAGAGCAAGAAGTCCACATATGCAGGAGGTGGGGTGGATGGATGGCTCAAACAAACACAGGACTTTCACCCAGGAGACTGGGATTCATTTACTGTGTGAAACCAAAATGTTATTAAAGGTTTTATGGTAAACAATGTCATGTGAGTTGCTCATACTTATTCATACTTACTGTAACCCCAAACATGGTCTAAATCTCCCCATGCACTTTTGTTGCCTAAACACTTATTGCAACCATTTCACAATGTTAGCCACGTGTTAAAAGTCTTTGTCACAGTGTCTCATATTAAGATACAGTGACAAAATGTCGGCATGTGATGAGTTGGGAGTACAACGCATTGGCCACATGTACTGAGGGTGTTGCTTCATTCACCAGCAGCACTTTTTATGTACTGTAATAGTTTGTTACATGCTGATCTTTAGTAATTCTTAAGTTAAATTATCTAGCTATTGCACTTCAAGATAAAAAGGCGACTGACAAAACACATTACCCAACAATTTAGACCGTGAAATAGTCTCTGTGGTGGCTTCTGAGAAAATAAGATCCTTGGGAATACATAGTTTTGTATGGTGATGCTAATTTGGAATGAAGTTATGCCATACCCCACAATCAACTATCCTCATCTGAGACTGCCTGTCACGACTGAGATTCTTGCTTGTCTTGGCGAAGGCTTCGGTCTTGCACATTCTAAGTAGGTGTGAAGGAGGTTTTGCTGAATCACAGTTGGCAACGCATGACAAACATTAAGAAGCATGACTGAAAACATCCTCTGTTCCCCGGGTGGCATGCCTCACGCCACTGCACCCAACATGTCGCTTCTGAGTGTGCCTCGAAGAGAGTTTCCCAGTTTGTAGAAAAAGGGCTCAGTGTCTGCTGCAGACAACAAGGACCTCAAGTTGTTTTCTTTATGATCTTGAAGAGAAGTCCAGTGGAAAGCAATGGCCAATTATGAAGTGTTTGGGGCCTGGCGTAGTATTTACAGTTTTTGAAAGTTTGGTTTCACCTCAAGCATTGAGAGACGTCAGGAAAAACACCCACTATGGGAAAGTGGAATGCCACAAATTAGAACTATAAAAGTTACATTCTTGAACGTCAGTTTAGTCTATTCATACATAAAATGAGACCAACGCTAATTAAATAAATGCCAGTCAGTGTGTTCTATATAAACAAATGATGCATGTCTTTTAGGAGGGAAGGAGCAAATTTATATACCAAACCCTTCAAGTAAGTATAAGTCTAATGAATATGTTCAATCACACTCATTGATTTTGCTGAATTGCTGTCTGCCTCGGTTTTGTGGTTTCCATGGTCAAGAGGGAGTTCATACTCAGACAGGCAACGTTTACTTCCTTGACTTGATCCTCATCAGTCTTGACTGAAGACCTAGAGATGGAAAGCAAAGAACATTTAAATAATTATGATATTACTGTCAATGTAAAGATATATCAAATTACTTTATCTAAACCTACCTCTTGGCACATCTATTGGCGTTGCTGTGTGCGTGTGGACATTCTCCTCCTGGTTGTAGAGCTCACTCTGCGACTCTGGGTCCTGCCCCGCTGCTCAGAAGGATAGGCCACCACCTGGGTGGATGATCTCTGCACCTGCAGACCCTCTGACTCCCTCATGTCCCTGGCCATCTGAGACAAAGTTTGACCCGGGTTGGTCTGCAGACGTTGGAAAAGGCTTTCTCGGTTAATTTTCCTCTCTGGACAGCTGAAGGTCAGCGCCACTCCAGAGTCTGACTTCATCTCCCTGGAGAAACCATCTGAGGTGCCATCAAAGCAGCGGCCTATAGCAATCTCCTTTGCCACCCTGGGATTCTGGTCCGTGACTGTGTAGATGCCATAGTTGTGTCCCAAAGGATCAACAGGGGCTAGCATGGTGAAGCCATGAGTATCATTATTTTGAGCGACTGGTGGATGTTTGATGAGATACTCTTGTAGGAGGCTGTTGGTGCGAATCTTGCGACAGTTTCCCTGAGGAAGTACTGATATGAGCGATCTGTCCACCTCAGCTTGATCGAACAACATGCCACTGCATTTGAACTCTACACAGGCTGCTGAGGTGTTGGCCTCCCGCATGTCCCGGGTGCTGCGAATGTCTCTTATGCCATAAAGTTTACCTTTTGTTTCTCTGTGTGTTCCTCCCAGATTCCTTGACCTGACCATCACTTCCTTCTGTCCATGGATCTTGACCTTAATGAAGCATGCCCTGAACTCCTGGGGATTAGGCCACCAGGAGAGGTAGTCTCCCGTCCAGGTCGTCAAATCATTCTCCTCAAAGGGAACAACGTTGTATTCATACTTGTCCTTTTCTACTCTAAAGAATCTGAAATGATTTGCATCAACAGGGGCATTCTCACAAGCTATCATATTCTGGTACGGATAAATTGGTCCATTGGTCTCATCAAAATTATTTTGGTTAGGCTTTGCCAAGTTGATTCTGAAGGCTGTTTTCTTCAGAGCTGGATCCTCGTGGTCTGAGCGCTGGTAGTCTATTTTATCCAGGTATGGCTGAGACACTCCAATGATGTTTGGATTCATCTTGGGGGAGGAGGGGGCTGCCTCCAGTTCTTCCCCACCCATCATTGCTGTGACATAAGCTGTGTAAGCATCGGGCCTTAGGGCATCACAGAAAGCTGGTAAGCAGGCTCCATTGGGTCCAGTTATAACGCTGTCAAATCGTCCCCATGCCCGAGGATTAGACGAATAACCAGGTTTGGGTTCTAAGTTTATCAAGCTGATCACAACACCCTCCAGCTGTTCAGTGGGTAGAAACTTGTCACTCATGTAAGCACGGACTTTGACGTAGCAGCGTCTGTTTTCCGGCACGTCTAAATTGAAGAGCCTGCGCTCTCTGATTTCCATGTTGCCTATGAGGAATGTGCGCTCCTCTCTCTTGCTGCGCCCATGACCACCAGTCGTTGTAGTGTAGGAGAAGTCACTCTCCTCTTCCCAGACTCCTGTGTCTGGGTTCAAAGACCACAGTTTCATTTGAGGGATGTGCTCTTGCATTTTGACATGCTGCGTGTCAAGAAGGACTTGAACAGCTCCAGCTCCAAGTACTTCTTTGTTGGTCTCATCCCTGAAGTCCACAGAGAACATGCCATAGGTCCTCAAAGGGAGCATCTCACCCTCATCGTCCACGAAGTTGAGATCACCAGGGGCCGCCGCTGCCGTGGTGATATTTCTTGGATCAATAAATGTGACGCTGGCTTTCACAGTTCCCTCGTAGATTTCTCCATTGTCCTTGTGGAAGGAGTTGGGAGGAATAACCAACTGTCCAATGGGGTCTTCTCCTTTAATATCCCCTAGGTCAATGGAGTTGGTCTCTCCTGCATTGATATCAATTGGTGTCTGCTTTCTCATCACCTTAACATCATGGTAGATGGATCCACCTTTCTTATCAAAGATGAACACCTTGGGTGTGTCAAGAAACTTTTGAGTGGGGTCAACAAAATTTACCACTAATCTCTTTGTATCAGGAGTAATTTGTAATGTGAAACTTCCTTGGTATCCAGTGGTGCCCACTCTCTCTTTCCCGATGTAGATGTGCCCAAAACGTAGAGGCTCATTATTGTCAGCTGTGACCACTCTACCACGAACCAGCACAGTCGGCTGCACACACTTCTGACAGCTGCACTGTGTCACAGCCCTGATAGGGAGGCTGTAGCTCCCACAGTCAATCGTTCGACTTTCCATATTTTGGACACCACAGCAGAATGCAGCTCCATCTCTGCAGCGCATATCAAAGTCTAGGGAGCCAGCACATTTGTTGTGAGGGCAGCGGCCGGCGTTGTAGTGCTTGGAGTTAGTCCCAGGTTGAACACAGTCCATCGGCAGTCTGATGAGGTGCGCCTCAGGGGTGGAATTGCATGCTGGTGTTCCTTTAGCTGTGAATTAAATGACAAATTACGTTAAGACAGTGTAGACACGACACATGAAAAAGATAAATTAGTCACCTGATATCCATAAAACATGAGTGTAAAAATGAACAGGGACTTGCCATGTTGGAAATGTGACTGTTGAAATTTAACTTTCTCTAAGATAACCTACCTTTTCTTGAAAGACAGCCAAAGCTATTTTCTATATATCTTATCTTCTATCCAGCCGGGCACTGGGTGCATGAGTGGAATGTGTATAATGAATAAATTGGATCTTGCAAGTGGAGTACTTGAAAAATATTATATCTGCTTTCCTTTTTTACATGCATCAATGCACACACATATCATGTTCTTATGCACACCAACACAATGTCTCATGGCCTGAAAATACCAGCGAGTGGCCAAGTTGGACGGTGAAATGTGCATGAAAGTGTAATTAGACATGAAGTTGAAGGGAACATTTATTTACCAACCATCCAGATGTGATTTTGAAAGAAAGAATTATTGTTCACCCAGACATTGGCATAATAATTAATGTGCATGATATCATGGTTGAGCCATTAGTCAAGTATCCTTTTTAAGCTTCCCATGTCTCAAGTAAGTTGATAATTGCAGACACATGGAGCAATGTGATGCATGTGAAGTATGATTACTGCACTGCTAATGGCTTTACCAACAGGGCCTGGAGTTACCTTTGATAATAAATTCTGTAATTTATGCTCATCTGTATGAAATGCAGTTAAAACATTTAATAGGAAATCAAGTTAAACTTCTGCATTGTTTTCATCCTGCTGTGAGGTGCAGGTGTTGTCCTGCACACATACAGTCTCTCTTGCCATAATTACTTTTGTGCAGGAGTGCAGGGATTTGTCTGTGGCCTGGGATAGATTGCTTTAACACTCTTCCATGAAAACCCTGTCCGTTAATCTGTGTACTTGCTAACAAGCACCTGAAGGATATAAGCATTGTGTAGTCCTCCCATGCAGATGTGGATACTTGTCTGACTCTGAGTGAGAAAAGAAACAGGATTTATTGACTATCTTGGATTTCAACTCAATGCTGGGTGTTCTGGAGAAATTGGGTTTGAGGTTTTATGGTGTCCAGAGTCACACAATAAAGAATGCCAGTTTAAAAAAAAACGTAGCTTCAGCCAATGTAAACATAATAAAAACTTACTGGTCTAAGCACAGCCAGATTGTGTGAGCCCTAATATTTTTATTTTCCTATTTTCTTTGCATGTAATGTTTTTTTTCCAATGACAGATAGTCTGCTAACTGAGTTTTCTCTCTCTCTCAGTTGTAGGACACTGTGGTTTTGTTTGAATCCTCTTAATGCATGGACATGGCTCACGGATGACTTGGTTGGAGCTTAGTCCTGACATTCCTCTTAAAGTGTGTATTTAATCACCGAGGCAGCTACTCTTTATACACTCGAATGAATTGCGGTTGCTTTTTGTCAGTGGTTTTACTTGAACCTGTGCAGAACTTTGACTAAATACGTCATCGTCAAATGCGCTGGGATAGCAGCCATCCTGAGCTATAATCCCTGTGTGCCGCTTGCTATCATCATAGTAAATTATTTTCTCTCCAGGCTGATGATGATGAATTACAGTTCACGTTACATCACTGTGCCATTGACTGGAAGGGAATTTTGTCTCTTTGTGAGAACAAAATTAGACCAAAGAGAACAGGATTTTTTCCATGTTTTTTCCTCAACTTTTGTGCATACAGAGCTTTTGACAGTTCACAAACTATAGTACAGTATGTATCTGCTGTCAAACCAGCAGTTAAATGTTGTAGATATTATGCTACAGATAGCATCTTTAACTGTATGACTGGGATAATGCAAAAGTGGAAAGCATCTTGAGAACTATACTAATGTTGAGATACAATAACTGTCATTAAGAGGTCTGAGATTATACATTTCATACCAATCACAGTGAGGAGGGATGGAGCGGACTTGATGCTGCCTGCAGGGCTGCTGGTTTTGCAGTAGTACTGCCCTGACTGCTCCAGCTTCAGGTCTCGAAGAACAAGGTCCTCTTCATACTTGTACACCTTCCTGTCCAACAGAGTCCCATTGTGGTACCTTGAAAAGTAGTTACAGAGAAATATTTGTAGAGAAATACTGCAGTATATTGAAACATAGAAATGTGAGTAGTTCCAAAAAGTTTTGTTGCAGAAAATAAAACCTCCTCCTCAAACTCACTAGAAAAATGAGGCACTTGCACTTAACTGGAATCAGGGGAGTGTTGGTGTTTGTTTACACCACTATCACAGGAGCTCTGGACCACCAGGAGGAGTTTTCAAGCCCAGAGCGGGAAGGCCCAGCAGGGAATGCTTTGCTGGAGTGAGCACCAGAACCGGAGCCAGACAAGCAGGCAAATGAACCAGGCTCAGCAGCCAATGAAGTAACTGGCACACTGCTGCTAACTGTGCTGTAGCTACTGTAAGCTAGTAAGTTCAGTTAGCGGTCCTACTAAACTGGGACACAGTCTCCGAGACCAACGGAGGCCAGGTCAATGACCAGGAGTACAGTAACATTACTGTGATTTAATAGTGGCCCCAAGCAGGACTGTGAGTCCAGGGACATGAAGGCAGGAGGGCACAGGAGGGCACAGAAGGGGACAAGAGGCATGAAGCGGTTGAGGACCGAGTTTGCAGCAAGCTAATTTGTAAGTATGTATCAATTATTGTGTTGGCAAGAATGTTAGTATTTGTTTCTGTGACGTTTTTGTAACGATAGAAGTTACTTACTTACTGTGTTTTTAAACTGTGAGACTTTATCTTTTAGACTTTTTAGATAACTGCTTTTGCCTTTAGCATTTAGCAGGTGGCTCGCTTTGGGCCTCAAAAATATATATTTAAATAATCAAATTATTATCATAAACATGTGATGACTAATGGCTTGAACTAACGGCTACTAGTCAAAAATGCGAAAATGTGTTCAATCATTTAAAGCTGCATTAATCAATATATTCAGAAAGGATTGTTTTCAGTGATGAACGTCTGCAGTTCCCCTCATCTCTACACAGAGATTTAGCATTTTTTTAATATCCTGCAAGTTTATTGTTTTAGTTCACTCTCACCACTCTCACCAGTGTTACTTTTTAGCCAAAGCAGGCAGATGTTTTCAGCAAGAGTAGAGACCAAGACAGAGCCACAAGTAACTGATGAATGCTGCTTTAATAGTACGAAAAAAAGTCTGCTTCCATGTGAAATTAGATTTTTAGCAACCTCCAAAATGTAAGTTTCACAGTAAGTAAAAAGGAGCACTCTGACACTTTTTGTTAATGTGAGTTCTAATGTGATTAATTACATGTCAGCAACAGTATTCATCTCACCAGTAGTACTTGTCAGGCGCTGGCGATCCTGTTGCCTTGCAGCACAGCAGCACCCGTCCTCCCTCATAACGCACTTTGTCCTCCGGGTGCTTCACAATGTATGGCTTTTCTGTGGAAAGCAGAAAGGAGCAAACCCTTAAGACTTTACTCAGACTGTTGTGAATGGGGCCGCAGAGTTTTGAGACCTCATAAAACTCAGTCAAACATGACACTTTATTCTCACATTGGTCTCTGTGCTTATGAAAAATGATTGTTGAGGGAATTGCCCTTTCAAATGCAGCACAGGCCTATTTTTATTCGGTCTCTATGCAACCAAATAAGTAAGTGCTCCAGACAATGTGAAGTCTTACAATAGGCCAGACTGTTTATGTTGTAGTTTTGTCAGTTTCCTGTTTTCTACAGTCTGAGAATATGACCTACTGGTTCTGTGGAACGATAATAATGAGAATCAGGAAACTCTTACTAAAATAGTGCTTAAGAAATAACCAACAATATACAAAGTTATTAGAAGTATACTTGTACTTAATGAAAAGTATATTTAATGTGTACATCAATGTAAATGTACTAATCCTGTAATACTTAAAGTGGCATTTCAGTGTACTTACAAAAACTATATTTTATTGTAAGTTTTGTAAATTGTACATAAGTGTAGTTATAAAATCATAGACAGCTTATAAAAGTATGGTAAACTGCAAATGCTTAGTGGTAAATTAGTTTACTTTTTGTAACACACTATTAGTATTCTTTATTAAAGTGATATTCAATTTAACATCATTAAAAGTGTATTCAAGTATGCTTACAAAAACTGCACTTCAATAGAAGTTTAATTTCAGTTATTAAAGTTGTACCTCAGTGTGCTTTGAAAAACGTAGCACAAACATAGTTAACTTTAATTTCATTAATCAAGCATATATATTAGTACATATACTTTAAGTTTACTAAGAATACTTAAAGTTGTTTCCACTTTTTGTTCAAAATTGGTTGTTCCAAAATAGCAAACTTCAAGTTAACTAAATATTAACACACTTAAAGTATGCTGATGATTATTCTGACAGCAAGTGCACTCAGGTATGCTAAAATTTTATTAGATTATTTATTTCTTACTCGGGAACACTAAACTATACCTGCAACTTACTTTGTGTTTGGTCCACTTGAAAGCAACCAAAACGTTTTACAGTTTTAATCTTCAAAATCCAATTTTTTATTATGCTCACCTGCTGATTTGAGAACAGCCCGTACCCAGGACAACCCTGTGGTGTTACTGAAGGTGGAGACGGTGATCGGAGCAAACTTCTCCTTCCTGATGGACATTAAGGTGGAAGTGGATGAGCAGATTCCTTTGAGCCTGAACTGACCCTTGGCGTCTGTACGAGCACGGATCACCTTGGGCTGACTGGCCAATGCCACCCAGGCTCCTGCCACAGGGACACCGGTCACACTGTGGACTTCTCCGTGCAGCACGTGGCTGTCACATACACACCGGCTGCAGTCCTCATTGGGACGACCCTCGTTGCACACACGCTGACATTTGGCTGTTAGGGGACATGAGCACAGACTGATGAAGACACCGATATACACAAAGATATTATGACTTTCACAGTGTATACTCAGCATACCTGGGCATGGACTCTTCCCACACTTCTGAATTTCAACAGGCCGTCCAGGACACTGAACTGTCACTGAAGTCCTCACACAGGTCCTCCTCCTGATCCTGCGACCCCCACCACAGGTCACTGAACATGTCCCCCACCGGCCCCACGGACTCCACTTGGCTGATCACACAGACAGAGACAGGAATGATGTGAGTTTGGACTTTAACAAGTGATGCATAAAAGTATTTTGTGTTAAATTTGTCATCAATCATGGAACCCATAGGCTAACATCTAACAGCGATTTAGCCTCTGGTACAGATAGCCAATGTTTCAGGGCTTCCACTATTGATAACAGATATCAGGGCAAAGACATCTTCTATGAGGCAGTCCTTGTTTACAGTCTGATGAGCAACTTGAGACATCTACAACCAGATTGTATCTGCATATGAAGATGTATTTTGAAAAAGCAAATAAAAAGCTGAATTATTGTCAGTTGATAGCTGATGGGTTCCAAGATTGCAGTTCAGGGAATATATCTCTGTTTACCTGCATGCAGCCAAAGCCTGCTCAGATGTCATTGGTTAATGTTATTTGGACTGCAAAGACTACAAACAGAAACCAGAACGCTTCCAATAACAAAATCTTGTGCCTTGCCTTACATATTCTACATTCATATGCAGATCTCTCTTTGCAAAGATTAATTTGCGATAATTTCTTTTTCATTAATTCATTAAGTCTTTCAAACTTTGTAATGAGAGTTGTTAACTCTCTTGTGCATGGCAGCCCTGTGTGCACAATTATACAGAGAGCATAAAAAGTATAAGAATGCTGATTAAATAGCTGCAATTCAAAGATCGCTGATTACAAGAAGCTCAATCAAGAACACTTAAACTAATGGTTAGAAAGGTCTGCTTGAAACCACACAGCAGAATCAATACAAGAAGTTTTTTATTGAACAATTTCAGCTGTAACAATGGTACGCAGAAAAATTTTATTCCACTTCAGATTTCATCATTTCATACAAACCTCCCTATGAACCCTTCACAAGGGAGTTGAGAGTTTAGGGTAAAGAACTGAGCAGTGAGTTTTTTGAAACTAAGCATTCACATTATTTAGCTTGTTTTGACAGTCATTTTAGTTTCTGTTGCATTCGCTGTCTTTCGTTATGTCTGAAGTACAGCCTTCACCAAAAGGTGTATAAATCATATACCAATGTCTTTAGTCAATTTGTGTTACCACAACACTTTTGTGTCATTTCACCCCATTTAGTCTATAAAGACTGCAGAGATGGGGAATCATTTTACACATGATTGTCATAGAAAAAAGTGAGAAGTCAGCATATGGAAGAGGTGGGATCGATGTATCAGTCAAACAAACACAAGACTTCCACCCAGGAGACAGCAGTTTGTTGAAGGTTAACATATTTTAACTTAAATACGATAGTAAACTTATGTAACTTACTTGCATCATGTATGTAACTTAATGCAAACCGCAAATCTTTTCCTAAACCTAACCAAGTAGTTTTGGTATCTAAACCAAACCAAACTGTGAATGTTTCACAACATTAACAATGATGAATATCGCCATGACAACAAAGGTCACCTGACTATTGTTACCATATCCAAAACTCATGAAATGCAACTAAACTGCATTAAATTACTCAAAAATGTGTAGACATGATGAAATGTCCTTAAAAGTGGCATGCTATTCATATACTATCCTGCGAGATCAAATTGGGAAGTCACCTACTGTGAATTAGGTGAACTGACAATGCTCCTTCCTGTCACCTGTGAGGAGCTCCACTACCACAAACAACTGATTCAGGCAGTGATAATGATGATTCATCACAGTCAGTTCACTTTTGACTTGGTGCTAAAGATTTGTTCATACTTAACACCTTTATTCAGCATCATAGTCAAAGATGCTCGAGCAATGAAGATGCTCGCTCACACAGGACCTTGAAGTGTTGTGCTTTGTTTGAAAGATGGTCACTCAACTCTCCATTGTACCCAACTAGTTGTCACATCAATCTCATCACATTGTGTAAGTTAGATACAGGCACAAGTCTTTTGATTCTTACCTGTACACGGAGGAGTGGAGCACTCTCTCCTTTCTGAATGGTGCCCCTGGCACGCTGGCACCAACAGGAGAGGCATGGGCTGTGTGTTCACACATTTCCTCTGGCGGACTTGGATTCCTACGTCATTACAAGCTGTGGTTGAGCAGGGACCCCACTCGCTCCAGTCAGTCCAGTAACTCTGCACTAAAAACAGGCAGTGAAGAACAGACTGAGCAAAGCTGGGAATATTACATAACGTACACTTTTACCATGGCAGACAGTAAACAGTTAAGAGCATTTATGATGGATGATTCCTCCCTGTTTGCAGTGCAACATGCATGCATGGCTGAATGCTCATATGTATCTATGAAGTGACAGCTTGTGCAGCTCTGAGCTGCTGTCATCAGAGCTACCTGGGGGACACTGAAAGCGAACATGGTAGTTGGAGCAGACGCGGCCTTGGGGCTGTTCCTTGTTGATGCACCAGAAGCCCTTCTCCAGACTGGAGTGGACCACTTCCCCGGTGTCCGCTGCTGCCACCCAGTCTGTAGTGCGGGCCTCCATGGCCATGGGCCTCTCACAAACTCTCTCCCTGTAATAGAAACGGATCGCCTCCAGGCGCTCATAGTCTCCATTCCCCCCAGGATGGTCGATGTTGAACCAAGACGTCCACTCTGTCACGCCTTGAGGTACATGGAGGGGAGACATGGATGGAAACCAATGGAAAAAAAATGTCAGAAAGAAAGAAAACAATTCAGCTCAGGATCCAGAAATAAGGGAGGGGAAGTGGGGGGGTTGGAGCTGGTCTTACATGGAGAGGAGACGTGGGTCAGAACCAAGAAGGAGGAAAACAGCAAGGATGGGTTACAGACTTTAAGAGGAGGTCTGCTGCCGCAATTTGAAACTGACTTCATACACCCCAGGGAGCTTTGCATTGTCCAGGTTCTTTCCAGGCCCCCTGGCCTGACTGATGAGGCATACTGTCTAGTTTTTTAGTCTTTGGCATGTTCTGAAACCTGAGTGCTTCCTCAGGTCAAATATGATTAATTAAAAACAAATGAATGCATTAGCAACAAACTGATGATGTCTAATGTTCACAAAGTGCTCTAATAAATAAAGTTGTTGGACTGCAGAGTGCACTGAGGTGATGAGAGGGACATGTGCTGCAGACAACAAGCTGAATGCAGAGTGAGGCTGGTATTATACTCTGCATGGCTTTGAGTGTGCGAAGGTCCCCTAGCATCCTTGAGAAATAAAGTTCATCATGAGAGTGTGTATGCGTAGGTTCTGTGCACACATCCGTGTACCCCCAGTTTGTTTTGCAGCTGTCTGTACCTGTTTGGGAGTATAATCCAGGCCTAACACCTGAGCTCTTTTTTTCCAATTGAGAAATGGGTGTTTCATCAAAATCTCAGTTTTTCATACCCAAGGTAATAAGACACTTAAGTCTGATTTATGTTTTCTGTGGCTTTTGCATCACAGCACAGACACAGACACTACAGAGGATATCCTCCTAGGCAGATAAAATGTTTCTGTGTTACTGCTATCTGTCCTTGTGATACAGTAAAATCTCAAAGTTACTATGGTAAAAAAAAAAAAACACACACACACACACACATTTCAGCCATGTGTCTCTGGTACAGGCAGCTCCTAGGTCTATTGTCAGTCACTGCTCAAATAATGGTGATACAGTATGGTTGAGTACCATAGAAAGGGGGTTGAGTAATATGGGTCAGGGGATTTTAGTGTCAGAGTAAAGGAGTGTTTCTTGTGATTTTTAAACAGATGCTCACATGTTTATTCACAATGGACATCGCTCAGTAAATTGCACTACAGGAGAGCCAGGTGGAATGTGGCTTGTTTTAATAAGATGTGAGCTTTCCTGAAAATATGATTAGTGAAATTTTGGATTTTCTTTAAAATTTGCTATTTTTTTTGCCATGCATCTCTATTTTTCTGTATTTTCATCATCATGGATGATGCTTAAAACTAGGCTATTATTGATGTATGATTCATGCACAAGGGTAACGTCTGTGAGTTTATAGGTTGTCATGGTACTTGACCTATCTGTGTCTTATTTGTACCGATAATCTATAGAATATAGCACATCACTCTGCAAAGTATACTGAGCCCTGCTTTACTGTACTGTGTGAGACGTCTCTCATTCTGTAGTTCGTAAAGTGTCCCGTCTGTGTGTTTAGATTTGACTGAGTTACGGCTCTGAGAGAGAAAGTGATTTTTGAGTCAAATTCTGGCGAGCTACAATTGTCCTGTTGTTTTTAGAACACCGATATAAACCTCTCCCTTTAAACTCTCACAGTTTAAACACCCCTGCCATCCACTCAGATCTGAGTATCACTGCTGATGGATTCAGTACCTGTTGTCTGCGTGTCGGTGAACGTATTGAGGGCCACTCTCCTGCTCCTGTCTGACTGATTCCTGGTCCTCACAGATCCTGTAAACAGGGAGAAAAACATCTGGATGAAAAGCACGTAGACTGTTCACTCCTGTGGCTTATTAATTTCTCTTCTTATTCCCCCAGAATAGCCTAACTTCAGTTCAACTGATATAATGAAATGCATAATGCTGGTATTATTTCCAATCTTATTAAAATGATTTGAATTTGAAATTTGAAATTATTAAAATTTTTGTCAGCACATAATTGGAAAAAGGGAAACAAAGTGAAGTCAATTAAATCGAATCACACACTTCAATAGCAAATGTGATTTGGTTCTTATACTGTGTGTTATGTTTTACTTCTACTTTAACTTTTTCAAACATTTGTATGCATACACACACAAGCATGTGCACATACACTCAGGCAGTCTGAGCATGTTTTGTTCTTTCTTGTAATTACATGTCTTCACTCTGCCCTTTACTTTTTATGCTCTCTATTTTTTCACTTTCTGCCACAGGCCTTCTACCCTGTTTATATGCTGAAACAATGGCCAGGCCTCTGGGGCTACTAAAAATGAAAAAATAGGTGGAAATTGTTAGCTTTTTGTCCATCTTTTGTCCAAGCTTTCATTTATCTAATTTCTCTCCTTCTATCTCCTTCCTCTCCTTCTCAGTCTGCTCCCCGTCCATCTGTCTCTGTAGATGTTTCTGATTGCAGCTCCTCCTGCTACACCCAAACTGCAGAACATCCTCTCCATACATCATCTCCCCCATGTTCTCTGTCATACGTCTTTTCATCCCTCAGATTATTGCCCTCCCAGCTTGTCCTCCTCCAGTCCTCCCTCCTCCTCTCAATCCATCAACAAGCAGCCGCTGTCGAGGATGTTAATCAAGCTCCAGCTGTGACAAATCAGTGCGTGCTGAGTGCTGTTAACCTGCTGTCTCTTATACACATCTCTGCGGCGGCAGGCGCGCACGTTGGCGCGCGGCCCCGCGGGGCTTTACGCCACGAGAAACGCGGGTTTACCACGAGAAACAACAGTTCACTGCTTCAATATAATGTTGGCTCAACTACAGTCGTTATTTACTTGTGTGTTTCTTGCTTTTCACTGTAGTTTCAGCTGTTTCACCTGTTCCTCCTGAGCTCCAGTTCCTCTCTCTGCCTGCAGTCTGTCTGCCTGCAGCTCATCTCTGCCTCTGTGTAGAACGATGGAGAGACTAGAGCCTCTTTACAGACACTTGTGCTGTTTGTCTTGACTTGGTTTGACTCTGCTAGTCAGGCCTGCATGGCAGGGATTCACATCTCAGTGCTGCCGAGGTGTGTGTCTGTTAACTGTTTTTAGTCAAGTGGCTGACGCTGGACGTTTCACTTCACTTTCACAACAATATTTTGTTGTTTAAATATATGTATGTGTCTATCATTTGATTAAGTCATATACCAAAATCCATTTATAATGAAAAATGTTGCTTCTTGTGGTAAGTATGGTTATGCGATTAAAATGCGATTAATTGAGATTAATTAATCACAAAGCCTCTAATTAATTAGATTAATTTTTTTAATCGAGTCCCACCTCTAGTATATACCATCATCATGGTTTTCCATTATTGTGGGGAAAAAAGCAACCATGACTTATCTTAAAGTGCCAGTTTTCATCATATATATGTTTTCTTTTATCTATTAATCAAAGAATGGTCTCAGGGGAGTTTTAGCTCTCAAACAATAATGGGAAGTCTGCTAATATGCAGATCATTTTTCTTTAGAAAGTTATTCTAATGAGGTGACTGAACTCTGTACAGTACATTTCAAGTCAAAAGACTTCAAGCTAGAGGACCACATTTTAATAAGTTCTGAAGTCTTCCGAAAATAAATACTTGAAATTTTAAGTTGAAATTAACTTGCATAAATATATTTATGTGAAGTTAATGAGAAAAGATTGATTGATTTCACTAAATTCTGGTATAATTTTTTTTTTTACAGTGCACTTACTTTTATGCAGCAATTTGTAGCTGATTTCGTTTTTGATGTTAATGCTATATGATTGTAATGTACACACACTCAGCATGCCTGTATCACTGAGTCATTATTACATCATTATCATTTTTCATGCATGTGCTTGCACACACAGCAACGAGGACACAATGAAAGCAAATGTTGCTGTATTATTAGAAAGTTATTCAAGCTGGCATTCATTGTAGATTTGGCTCTTTGATTTATTTAACATGCATTAGGGCATGCTTTCCCTCGTGCTTTGAAGTATAATGATTCATTTTCCTACAGAACTAATTTTTTATGTTTTCAAAAACGTCAGTTGTTTGCTTGACATTTCATCTCCGATTTTCACTCTGGCTGTGCGGAAAAAATAAATGTCATGGTCCGTGACAGAAACAAAAAGTAGCTTATGCAACCTCAGAGTGTGTGTGTCTCTGTGTGTGTGCGCGTGTAATATGTGCAAGCACTTAGCACTTTTGGGGAGACACTGCTGAGTTTACGAGCAGAGACTCCCAGCACAGAGGCCAGTATCGATCCCAGTCCCCACTGGTTTTATGGCTCACTTCAAGTCTTTATTGTCATGCCAGCACATTTCTTTTCAAGTCCTAATGTTTTTTTGATAGATTTAGCAAAGAACGATTGTAGCTCAACTGAACAAAGCTTGACTGTCCAGAAATGTGTTACATAACTTTTAGGGTAACATAGGCAGTCGGCTGACCCTTCATGGTTGTTGTTTTCTTTTTTTTATGCCCCTGGCTTTAGAATCCATTGATATGTTTCCATATCGGCTTTATCTCCCTGATACACTCGAATCGCTGGATAAACAGAAGCAAATGCTTTCACACTGATCTGCCAGGCAGATGTGGCTGCAGGTTTAGTTTAGTAAATCAAATCAAATACTTTTTCCACCCTCCTCCTTTTATCTCCTGTATTCTGTCTCTAACTCGATTACATTAAGATTACATTATAAAAGCAATTAAAATGGAGTTTTTCTGCCACTGAACAGAATCTCTGCCTATAAAGTAAGGAATCTCTGTCTGTCTGTCTGTCTGTCTGTCTGTACCTTCCCAGTCTTGAGAACTGTTCATCTGATTTGCTTCAAACTTGGCAAGTGGATTGCTGAGAACCCATGACAGTGCGTTGCCAAATTTGGTGAATTCATTCATTATTAATAAACTTTGAATAAACAGGTGAACCTGCTCTGTACACTCTGACACAGGGGCTAGGACTCAAGTTATAATCAACGTAATTGATTACTACAAAGGCGCAATTTTAAGATGGTTGTGCCCAAAAAACTGACCCGTTATTATCTATAACAATGTGGTGCTCTGTAAGCTCTGCATTTTATATTTTCTGAGAAAACCAGAACTGGTGATTGTTGGAAAAGTGGCAAGACGAACCAAGATGTTTTTGATGAGTTTTACTTTGTTTCTGTCAAGTTTGAATGAAGCAGACAATGGTGATGTTAAAATTACAGTTTTTCAAAGGGAGTTTGGTGAGTTTGGCCAGAGCAATAAAACAGCTGTTGCTGGTTGAACAAAACATATCTTTCTCTTTCAAAAAAAAAAGGTCTCTGACTGTAGTGATCCTTCCTATAATGTTGTCAGACACTGAGAGTAACAGTCTGAGCCTGTCGGAGGCAAAAACAAGCACAAGCAAGCGTTACACCCTGTGTGCTCCGTGATGCGCTCTAGTGAAGTGGCTGACAGTGCGACACCTTTGCTCCGTTTCTATCGCTCCTCTCCACTCTATCACGGTTACTTATGTCGTTTGTGGCGATTTTGAGACACAGTTTGTAATGTTTACAGCCTGTAATGCTGTTGTTTTGCCCTGTATTCAATGACACAGGTGAAAAACAAAAGCAGAAATTTGTTTATCAACCCCTAATTCTCCTTCATTTCTGACTGAAATGTTATCCCTGTGCATTTTTGTAAGCTTCTATCTGTTTTATCCTGTACCTGTAATGCACACTGACTGTCAAGGGAAAGAAACAAATGTCCGACTGGAAGAATCTTTGGCTGATGAATCGAATCTTTGACTTTCCCTACTAGTCTCACTAAATCACAGATTTTACATAAAGTGTTTCCAATCTTCACACTCGTATGTTAACTCAGAGAACTTCTAAAAACTTTTTAATGGAAAAAACACATGGTGAAGGGACACAAACAACTCTTTTGTTTCACTTAATTACCACTGACTTCCAAACTTGTGGCTAATTAATTACCCTCCTCACTCTGAAGTGTATCCATTTATTTCCAAGAAATTATGAACCAGTTTTCCTGCTCCGGTTACGTAACATTTCTTTCTCACTCAGACCAAAACAAAGGTAACTCACAGCAGAACCATGCAGCTCCTGATTATTGTTTCAAGATGTTTGATAATGAAAGCGAAATAGCAAACGATTCTTCGAGTTTTATGAGGTGACTAACGGTCTTAGAAAGTTAAAAGAGGAAACCCAGATTAGCTTCAGCAGAGGGCGAATGTCGGGGTAGTGACCTCAGTTATGGCAGGTATGAACTGGCCAGGTTCCCATGGCAGACTCACAGAGCTCATTGTGCTTTTGAGTGGCATGTTAACACTTTATGAATTTTAAAAGCTGGGAGATTTTATTGGGGTACTGCTTCATATGGCTGGTATGTGAGGGAATTTACCTCATCAAGAGGCAACACGTTTTTGTGGCCAGATGGAGCAAGGTTAGAACTTATGATTTCCTCTTTGGTGCTAAATAAATCCACCCTAAAGTGCTCCGCTAGCACAGTATAGCTTGTTCTTGTTCCTGTGCTCTCTGTGGATTAGTTTTGTGCCCTGCTGGCACGAATCTCCTCCCAAGCTCTGGCTTTTCTTAAAGCCAATGTAACAGAACCAACAAGTCCTGTAAATTAAACAACAAAGTAGGCCTACATTGTTTGTCTAGAATGATACATGGAGGTAACCTGACACAGCAGATGGTTCGTTTCAGAGAACCATCTGGAAAGCAGTTGTTAGAAACTGTTTGGAAAAGGGCAGGCACTTTCAAAAAAAC
>JAJHUR010094969.1:0-16218 GCA_027495735.1 Lutjanus campechanus | reverse complement strand
TAATGAAAGTTTGCTCCTGCACAGAGCCCGAGGCTCTCTGCTGCTGCAGCGGTATAATGAGGAGGCGGAGTTCGGCACCGCTCGGCAGCAATTCGGAAGTCCTCGGGAAAGGGCTGGGGGGTGGAGTAAACTACACGGCTCGTTTTTGGCGCGATGAGAAAAGGGGCGCAGAGAGAGACATCGTCCTGAAGATCTACAAAGCTTTGTGTGCGGGTAATCGCATGTAGCTGCTCTATAAGAGTCCAAGACTCAGTACAAAGGCCCGAAAATGAGCATATGTCCTCTTTAAACTGTATCAGACAGTGTCTGGCATTTAATGAGCAGGTGTGAATATATTGTAAACTTTTATCCCAGTTGTCTTTAGAGATTTGATGGCCCAGCTCCTCCTCCCATGCACTTTTGTAGATCTCAGATGAAGGGACATTAATGTTTTGTAAAATATTGTAGATATATGATATCAATTTCTCTGAGTCTGCCTGTCTGTTTAACAGTCATCAAGTTTGTCAGGATGAGCAGTGCTGTAGTCCTGCATGTGAGATTTCACAGAATCCCTGATTTGAAGATATCTAAAAAAATTGTTAGTGTTCAGATTATATTTCTCCTGCAGCTCACAAAAGGAGGCAAATGTCCCTTTCACATAGAGGTCGCCCACTGTGATAATAACTTGGTTTTTCCAGCGTGAAAAGGCACTGTCTAATATAGAAGCTTTGAAGGAGGGGTAATATATAATTATTACCCAAGAGCACCCAAGATGGCGGCAGCCGGTAGGACCGGGGTGACGGGAGCTCTCCTAGCGCTGTTAGCGTTTGGTTTTATTCTAACGTTTACGGAGGCTCCCTACAATCTCAATGCACACCGAGTCACTACCAAACTCCTTGGGCATGGCAAACACACTCTAATGCAGGCGCTTGTCTCCACCGCCGGCAACCATCAGCACAAGCGAAATGGCGAAATCCGAGGTAAACATCAAAGGGACAATCTCATCATCATCACACTTTACCTACTACTGTCTGGAGATGTACACCAGTGTCCGGGCCCGAACACTGGAAAAGCCTTACGAAGGAATCAGACGAGCAGTACAGCCAGCGACCAAGCAGCACGGCACCCGTCCTCACTCCCAGGAGTCTGTTTGCGGCCTGAGCGGCTGTCACTTCCAGCAGGGCTACTGCGCAACCAGCAAAGGCTCTCTCCGGCAGGTCCTTGCGGGCTCGCGCCAACGACCGCTAGCCTAGCAACTGGTCCCTCAACGATAACACCGGGTCTGCTGACGGGACTAACATCTCCAGCCGAGCGGCTATCATCCTCCGCAGCGGTACTGCTACCTGACCAGCAGGCTACCACGTCGGGGCCATGGGCCGGGCGGCAGCCCCGACCACCACCACCAATGTTAACTGAGGAGCTAACACCACCAGCAGCATTCAGCGGGGCTGCGCCGACGGCTAATGCTAGCCTAGCAGCTGAGAGGGGGCCAACACCACCAGCAGCATTCAGCGGGGCTGCGCCGACGGCTAATGCTAGCCTAGCAGCTGAGAGGGGGCCAACACCACCAGCAGCATTCAGCGGGGCTGCGCCGACGGCTAATGCTAGCCTAGCAGCTGAGAGGGGGCCAACACCACCAGCAGCATTCAGCGGGGCTGCGCCGACGGCTAATGCTAGCCTAGCAGCTGAAAGGGGGCCAACACCACCAGTAGCATTCAGCGGGGCCGCGCCGATGGCTAACACTAGCCTAGCAGCTGAGAGGGGGCCAACACCACCAGCAGCTCTCAGCGGGCCTGCGCCGATGGCTAACGCTAGCCTAGAAGCTGAAGGGGGGCCAACACCACCAGCAGCATTCAGCGGGGCCGCGCCGACGGCTAATGCTAGCCTAGCAGCTGAGAGGGGGCCAACACCACCAGCAGCTTTCAGCGGGCCTGCGCCGACGGCTAACGCTAGCCTAGCAGCTGAAAGGGGGCCAACACCACCAGAAACTACCCGTAGGCCAGCACCAGGACTGACCAGGACAACCAGAAATCCCATCCTGAAGAAATATCGGACCTCTGACATTTTCAGGACACTGAACCATGCCAGGTTAGTCTGGGATCACAAACTCAAACCCAAAGGGCTACTCTGTGGTCACATAAACATTAGAAGCTTAATCCCTAAATGGGAACAAATAGAACATTTATTGTGTGACTCTAATATTGACATACTAGGCATGACTGAAACATGGCTTTCCTGCTCCTCACCCGAAGCTGCAGTGTTATTACCAGGCTACACTGTGTTTAGACAGGATAGAAATGGTAGAGGTGGAGGTGTCCTACTGTATATCAAAAGCTCTTTAAAATGCACCCAGGTCATGGCACCCAGTGACGTGAAGATTGAATATGTTAGTGTCAAAGTGTCACTCTCCCCTGAAATGTCTTTCATAATAATCTGTTTATACTGACCACCATCTGCTAAGTCAGATTTTTATGACCAACTCAAACTCCTATTGAGCCACTTTAGCTCCAATAGTGAAACAATACTACTAGGGGATTTGAACGTAAACTGGGATGTAAAAAAAGACAGGAAGGCTCTCAAACAAATTATGGACCATCACCACTTCACCCAGTTAATTGAACAGCCTACAAGGTTAACAACCCGCTCTAGAACAAGAATAGACTTATTATTTACAACTTGCCCCGATAGAGTCGTAAAAACCTATAACCTCCTGACTGGCCTCTCTGACCACAACGCCATCCTCTTACGAGGAAGCTCACAAAAAAACGACATCGCTCCTTCTCAAAACCTACGAACTCCACACCCCTTTATGATTTTATACCTAGGAACCAACAGCAAAACTTAGCTATAGCCCTCCAAATTTACAACTGGTCTGATGTCTTGTCTTGTGATGATGTAACCTCTGCTTGTCAAAGGTTCAACGGGTCAGTCAACGAGGTCATGGGGCACTTCACTTCTAGAGGAAGGCATAAGTAAAAAGGAAGACACTCACTACCATGGGTAAATGAGGACTGCAGGAGGCTGATGCGCAAGAGAGATGAATCGTTAAAGCAATCACTAAAAACCAGCTTGGCCACTGACCGATTAAAATTTACATCTTTGCGAAACAAAGTGACTCAGTCTCTGAGGAAGTTCAAAGCTGACTTCTTTTTGAAAATCATTACAAACGCAAACGGAAATGGAAAATTGGTTTGGCAAACTATTAACAAATTAACAGGCCAACACCACAAGTTAGAAAATAATAATAATCTAGAACTTATTATAAATAACAACCTAGTCAGGGAACCAATCGACATGGCAAACAGCTTTAACAACTTTTTTGTTGAATCTGCTAGTCAGATCGCTCAACTGTTCCCCTCTCCTGATTGCACGAACAGCCCTCTGAACAGCAACAGTCCTGTCTTCACTATCACTGAATTAACTGATTATGATATAGCCAACCTGATCTCTGGTCTTAAAAATAGTAATGCAAAGGATGCTTTTGGGCTTAGCACTACCTTCTTAAAACAACATAAAGACTCCCTGGTCCGTCCCATCACCCACCTTATTAACCTGTCCTTCAAACATGCATATGTCCCAGCAGTGTGGAAAGTGGCGGCAATAACCCCAATCTTTAAGTCTGGTAATAAAACAGATGCATCAAACTATCGGCCAATAAGTATCTTGCCGATAGTATCCAAAGTTGCAGAGAAATGGGTCAACAAGCAATTAATAAAACATCTCAATCTGGGTTATACTCCATTGCACCCCATGCAATTCGGTTTCTGTACCCATCACTCAACTGAAACTGCCATATGTATGTTTTTAGAGATGGTTAAAAGTATGCTGGACAGTAATGCACTTGTGGGGGCTGTTTTCTTAGATCTAAAAAAAGCCTTTGACTCTGTAAACCATCAGGTTCTAATGTCCAGACTAAGCCATTTTAACTTCTCAGAACATGCAATGCATTGGTTTGCCTCATATTTATCTGGGAGGAAACAATACGTAACTGTTGACGGTGTCAAGTCAGCCAGCCTAGAGTGCAGTATCGGGGTCCCACAGGGGTCGGTCCTCGGGCCCATTTTATTCTCCTTATTTATTAATGACTTGCCTAGTCAATACCAGAATGTACACACTCTAATGTATGCCGATGATGTAGTGATACTCAAGGAGGCAAGAACAAGCTCCGAGGTCTCTAATTCCCTCACATGCGCTTTGTCCTGTATTCAAGAATGGCTGACTAAATCTTGCCTCTTGCTGAACTCCAAAAAAACAGTCTGTATGATGTTCAGTAAACGTCATCTAGAAATAACAAACTCAAATGTGATACTAAATGACAAGGAGCTCAGCCTAGTGAATGAATTCAGATACCTCGGAGTCACTCTTGATCCCTGCTTATCATTCAAAAAGCATGTGAAAACTCTCTCAAATTCCACCAAGTTTCACCTCCAAAATTTTAAACAAATAAGAAACAACCTGACGGACACTGCAGCTCAGATGTTTTTATCCTCAGTGATCCTCTCACGCTTAGAGTATTGTCTCACAAACTGGTCCCTTACCGGTGCGACAACACTTAAAGCAGCCGAGTCACTTTATAATAAAGCCCTGAAAATATTCGATAAAAAAACGTCAACATACCACACTTGTAACATCTTACATAAGTATGATATCCTGAGTTTCAGTCACTTAGTCGATTTTAAACGAGCATGTCTGGTGTATAAAACATTACATGACCTGGCCCCTCCTCCACTGAAGGAATTCATAAAACGTTCTAACACTCAATCCTCAGCCAGGTTAACAAGAGCTGTCGTGAGAGGAGACTGTGCAGTCCCTTACAGGCGAACCACTTTCGGTCAGGCAGCCCTGTCCGTCATGGGTGGGAGATTGTGGAACAGCCTACCACTCACAGTCAGAGAGTGCCCCACTTATACTTCCTTTAAAATAGAGCTAAAAGACTGGCTGTTATCAAACCAGACCTGCACACATTAACAATTACTAGCTGAACTATTATTAACATAGCTATTATTATTATTATTAATATTATTATTATTATTATTCATAAGCCAGGGGTCATAGTTAGGTAGGTCTAGGATAGGATGAGGGTGTGTGTGTGTGTGTGTGTGCATTGCGAAACATAAATTACTGAATGTATTTCTGGCCAATGCTGAAACTCAGGACAGATGCACTTTGAAACATCAGCAAAATCGATGTGAATAATAATGTTACTTGAATAATGTTACTCGAATAAAAGTAAGGTGTTCTAATAGGAATTCTCACTGTGGGAGCAGATGGTACCTTCAGTGTACCCTGTTAATGTCTCTTGTTAAAAATAGGCTATACGTATTCAGTGTCTCTCATCATAATATCTCATGTGAATCTGTGAATCTTTGGTCTAACAAGGATCCTTTGGATCCTGGTGATTGCATTTCTCTTTCATCATAGCACATTTGCAAAGCCGTTTTCTTTTTTTTCTTTTTTTCTTTTAAAACTGTGTATATCAATGTCTACATCAGGCTAAAAGTCTGCATTTTATTATGGAAACTCAGGACAGACGCATCTTGCACTGTACTGTAAAATACTTCCATTTGCACATTATTCATACTGTTTGCACTTTGTTATGGTTTGTATTGAGGCATGTTGGCACTTTGTCGGATGTGTTAACTAATGTATTCGTATTTGTTCTTCTGTCTTACTAATGTGATTATTATTATTATTATGTGTTTTTTACCATGTTTTATATTTTGTATTTAGGGAACATCTGCCAGGGGACAACAGATGGAAATTAGCCTATGGCTACAATCTGGCTTGTTTACGTCTCTGCACTTTGTATATGACGTTCATCAACTTGCACTGTCCCTTCAAATAAATAAATAAATTGAAAAATTGAAATTGAAATTTGCAATTGGAAGGAGGAAGGACACATTCCTCAGTTTGAGGCTGAGTTTTATCTGTTTCCAGATACGAGTGGCATCATGTATGATAGGGTTATGATTGTATGTTGACTTGTTAAGTGTTACAGGGGACATGATGATTGCACCGATAGTGAAAGGTGAACAATCCTCCCTCTCCATTTTTAACCAGTTTACTTGTACTGAGTCATCCAACCAGAAAATTATGCTTTTAATGTTTGTCGCCCAGTAATAAGACAGGAAGTCCAGTAGGGCTGACCCTCCACACTCTTTACGTTTGCATAAATGTCGTTTATGAATTCTATGGGTCTTGTAATCCCAAATGAAGTTGGTAATAGTGGAGTCAAGTTTCTTGAAAAATGCCTTGGGAAGATAAATTGGTATGGTCTGAAATAAATATAATAGTTGCAGGAGAAAAATCATCTTAATTGCGTTTAGTCTGGCAAGGAGAGAAATGGGCATCGTCCTCCAAAATTGAATATTTGCTGTGAGCTTTGTAATTAGCGGCAGAAAGTTTGCTTCAAACAGGAGGGAGTGTTTCCTGGTGATATAGACTCTGAGATATTTAAATTTGTCAGTTGCTATTTTAAAAGAAAACTGTTGGAGCCAAGTGACATCTTCTATATTTAATGGCATAATTTCGCTTTTGTTCCAGTTTATTCTATAACCGGAGAATGTGTCAAATTGCTCTATGGTGGATAGCAAATTTGGAATACTAATTTGAGGGTTAGTGGCGTATAGTAACACGTCGTCCGCATACAGGGAAATTTTGTTTGTAGTGTTTTTTGTGTTGTAGCCAAATATACCTGAATGCGATCTGATGCTCTCAGCAAGTGGTTCTATGGCTAATGCAAATAGCAGCGGAGAGAGAGCACATCCCTGTCTGTTCCCTCTGTATAAGAGAAATTTTGGAGACATAGTTTGATTGGTTAGTATTCTGGCATTTGGATTTGTATATAGAAGTTTTATCCATGTAATAAAGTTTGCTCCTAGTTGGAATTTCTCCAGCACTGCAAAGAGACAGGACCATTCGACTTGGTCGAACGCTTTTTCGGCGTCCAGTACAATAATCGCAAGGGGTTCCTTTGGTGTTCTGTGCGAATAGATAATGTTAAACAGGCGCCTCAAATTAAAGAACGCATGTCGTTTAGGCATGAACCCAGTTTGATCTGGGTGTATTAGGTTACCTACAACTAGGCTGAGTCTACGAGCTAGAGTCTTGGCAAGAATTTTCTGATCTGTATTTAGGAGTGCGATTGCTCTGTATGAGCCCGGTTCTTCCAGGTTTTTGTCTTTTTTAGGAATTAGAGTGATAGTCGACTCTTGAAGTGTTGGAGGTAAGGTCTGCTCTTCATACGCCTGAGTATACATGCGGTGTAGTCGAGGAGAGATTGCACTGTAAAATTTTTTGTACAATTCATTACAAAACCCGTCGGGGCCGGGAGTTTTTCCATTTTTTAGTGTTTTAATAGTTTCTGATATGTCCTTTGTAGTTATTTCTGAGCCTAATTCTTTACGTTCAGACTCAGTTAGTGTTGGAAGGTCGCATTTATCTAAAAAAGATTGCATTGTTGCAGAGTTTGCCGTTGACTGAGAAGAATAAAGTTTTTGATAGAATTGCAGGAATATTTCATTGATGTCTTTGGGCAGTGACAGCAATTCCCCCTTTTCCGATCTGATTTTGTGAATCGTACAGTCGCTTTCCAGTTTACGAAGTTGCCTTGCTAGCAATTTGTGGGGTTTATCACCAAATTCAAATTGTTTCTGTTTGATGAATTGAAATGCTCTGCCAATTTTAGCTGAGAGTATCGATTTAGTTTGTATTTTAGTGCAGCAATTTTATTATGTTTTTCTATCGTTGGGTGGGTAGCATTTTCTATATCTAACTGTTTTATTTGTTTTTCTAGTTCGGTTTGCTCTGCCGTTCTTTTCTTATTCTGAGCTGCTTGGAATGCGATAATGCAGCCTCTGAGGAAGGCTTTAAAGGTTTCCCAAAGCAGTGCAGGAGAGACCCCAGGAGCATCGTTCGTCTCAAAGAAGATGTCTATCTGTAACTTCAAGTATTCACAGAACTTAGTGTCTGTAAGCATGTGCAGGTTGAGCCTCCAGCTTGACTGGTTCCTACCCATTCCCTCCAATCTCACAGAAAATGTCAGAGGGCAATGGTCTGAGATAATTATATTGTGATATTTTGGGTTGTAAGTGTATGGTATAAGTTTGGCGTCAACCAAAAAGTAATCTATTCTTGTATACACTTTATGAACTCCCGAATAGAAGGAGTACTCTCTTCCCGCTGGATTAGCAACCCTCCATACATCGTGTAAGTTTGTATTGTTTATACAGTATAAGTGTTAAGAAACTCACTCGACTTGGACAAATTTATTCTTCGGGATGAGGACCTATCCAAATATTGGTCCAATACACAATTTAAGTCCCCTCCAATTATTAAATTAGACTGGGATACATCTGGTATTAAGTCAAGTACTTTATTGAAGAATTGGGGGTTGTCAAAATTTGGTCCATATAAATTTACCAGG
Source organism: Lutjanus campechanus (assembly GCA_027495735.1). Classification (NCBI taxonomy): domain Eukaryota; kingdom Metazoa; phylum Chordata; class Actinopteri; order Lutjaniformes; family Lutjanidae; genus Lutjanus; species Lutjanus campechanus. The sequence continues at coordinate 7,814 of JAJHUR010094969.1, read as the reverse complement.
GTCAATGAGGTTGAGTATAGTTCTCCCGCCACTATTATGTATCTACCCTCCTTGTCGGATATTGTGGCTTTGTGTTTAAATGGAATGCCTTTACATATTAAGATTGCAGTGCCCCTAGCCTTAGAGGGAAAACTGGAATGCGCCTTTAACATTCCAACTGCAAAATGTAAGTCCATTTCCTCCTGTTTTGCCTGCTTCTTTATCTGGCATTTCTTATCTAGAACAAATCGATGTCTGTTGAATTATCTGGTCCATTATGGTTGTTTAAAGTGTGTTATCAAATGTGGACTGGGCGGACCCCACCCACCCCTCAACCCCTTCCCACATCGTACCCATGAAATATAAAGAAAAAAGTAAAGAAGAGTGAGCTAAATGCTCAGTGCTGAGATTGAGTGTAATACACAAATACAGAATTTACTCCTAAGAACCTCAGAGCAATAACCTTAAGTAATCTTTCGTGCTGTTAACTAATAATACCTTTATAAACTAAGTAACTCTGCAACTTTAACATGTTAATGAACTTAACAGAACAAGGGGTGGAAATCTTCATATGGCAGATATTGCCCCTTAATTGAGTACCACAGGTTTAAACTTCACCTATTGGGGTCATAGCCCAATTTCTTTGCATTTCAAGAACAGAAATAATTTGTGCTTTGTAATATGTGAAACAGTTCAGAACAAGGTATGCCAAGGTATTCAAATGTGGAACCGAATGTGTTATCAACAGTCATAAGCCTGCATCAGTTAATTCTCAGTCATCATTGGCTTTGCTTTATATAAAACACTGTGTCTGAGACAGGTCTTGTCCCGGATTTTATAATACTTATCCATTAGTGGCTCTGGCGATGCTCTCCGCGTATCGTAGTGCCTCTTTGGGGTCAGTGAAGAGAGAGTCAGTGCCATCATGCGTGATGTGGAGTTTGGCCGGGTACAAGAGTCCGAATTGGACCCCTGGTATTTCTCTCAGTATTCCTCTGGTTTTGGAGAAAAGTGCCCTCTGCTTGACGACTTCAGGGGGGAAATCCTGGAAGATCCGAATCCGTTGTCCTTGGTATGTTAGGTTCCTGTCCTTTGCCACTTTGCGGAGGATTTCCTTCAAAACATGACAGTGGTGTACCCGCAGTATGAGATGTCGCGGGGGTGCGTTGTCATCTGGTTGTGTTCTCAGCGCTCTGTGTGCTCGGTTGAGTACGGGCTTCTCCTCCAATGCAAGTGTGTCTTTGAGTAGTTGTGCGGTGAAATCTCGGACGTTTTTACCGTGTTCTTTTCCTTCTTTCACTCCGGCTATCCTCAGATTTTGACGCTTAGAGCGCTCTTCCAAGTCCAAGCATTTTTCTGACAGCTTAGTCACTAAGCCGGAGATGCGCTCCATCTCGGTTTTCAGCTCACCTGTAGCATCGGAGCTAGCATTAGCCGCTACCTCCAGCTCTTGAATAGTCTCGCTGTGAGCCACTGCGGTAGCTTGAATGGTTTCTAGCTTGCTGTTAATGTCGATCTCCAGTCGCTAAAGTTCCCCTCTCAGAGTGGCGGTTACCTCCTCAATGCGGGAGTCTATTTTTGCACATATATCCTGCTTCTTCCTTTGCCCTTTGGTCAACATTTAAAGCCATGCTGCACTAAATTACTTGAACTTGTCATTTCACCAATATCACAGTGTCATTTTGAATCATTAATCTAATTTGTATAGGTAAGATGCAGCTTAGAGACACACCAATTGGGTAAATTTGAAAACACTGGGCCTCCTTCAAGAACATTTTCTTATTTTCATAAATCTGTCTTACTTTTTCCTGTGTGGCTTTTTAGTACAAGTGTTCCAAGATTAACCAAGCCCTCTTAACTGCACAAATTTGTTGTAAATTGCTCATTTCAGCCTGATGAATGCAACTGGTTCATGAGGATTTATTACAAAAATATACTTAAACCCCAGGTCAAAAAAAGTTGATACATTGTGTGAAATATAAATAAAAACAGAATGCAATGGTTTTTGACCTATATTCAGTACAAAGACACAATATTTAATATTCACACTGATAACCTGTTTTTTGTAAATAAAAAAAAAAGAGGGGTAAGCGGTAGATGAGGATGATGATGCTGATCTTGAAGAACTAGAAGAATTAGAAATTATAAAAATCAAATTTAGACTGAACATGCTTTAAAAGATAAATCCACTATCATCATTTCCACCTGTGTGTCTGAGAAGCATGAATGATAATTCACGCCGGGTTCAGATAGGAGGCGGAAGTGCTGTGAGGAACTGTTCACTATCTTTCGGTGCCCACGTTAACCAATTGGGCTTGGCATCTGGTGTTACGGGAACCACACGAGACCCAGGCGCAAGCAACACACACAGTACGAGTTCCAAAGAACGATATTTATTTACAAAAAGTAGACAATTTGTACCCAGGATAGCTGGGGTGAAAATGATTAAGAAACGGGGAAATACAAACCTAACTACACTAAATAATAACGATGCAAAACTGACTATACTATACCTGATGTACTAACCTGACTACACACAATTTAATAACGACTACACTGACTATACTATACCTGATATTCTAACCTGACCGAGACTATGGGGAACTGGGGATATTGCTGGGAAAACAATTAACAGGGTAACTAGGAGCTAGGGAAACTAAGACTGGACAGACTGACGACAGAAGCTGGCGGCGTGGTGGAGCAGGCGACGGCCGCTGTGGCTGGAGGTGGCAAACCAGGCAGGCGTGGAGAATGGCGAGAGCCGGCGGCAGGCTGGAGGTGAACAACCAGGCAGGCGTGGAGTATGGTGAAAGGTGGCGAGATGATCCGGAGGAGACGTATGCAGGTGAGGCAGGACAGGAATGTGCACTGGAGCGAGGATTCTACACACAAAACAAACTAGAATTACTTCAGGGAAACACTCGGAATCGAAAAACACTCACGGAGCCAAAACACTGACGTTTGTCGGTTTACGGACTGGCGATGAGTAGTGGACCTCTGTCTCCTTATAAACGCTGCAGCAGAGTGAAGAGACTGGAGCGCTGCCGCCGGTGTGGCAGCCTGATTGCAGATTCACCACACCTGTGCCGCCGCCGCCTGCACGCCGCCTGGGAGAGCGAGAGAGAGAGAGGAAGAGCGAGGGGGAGAGAAGGTGCAGAGGGAGAAAGGACAAAAAAGACTGCACTACACAGCACTAGAGGTGCTGGGCACAACATCTGGTATATTTTCTTTGTGCTCTGCGAGCCAATATGGCAATGATCATCTATTATGAACAGTATAAATGATATATTATATATGATCTGATTGTAATAAATGATTAAATGTGCATCCCTTGCTTTCCAGCTCTTTTCATTTCTCTCCCCCCGATTTTCAATTCCCTGAATTTTCCCCTCACAATGAAATTTCAACAATCAAAATCTTTATCTGATTTAATGTTGTCTAAAAGGAGAGTTAGAGAAACAATCAGGCACAGGCACGTATGCGCGCGCGCACACACACACACACACACACACACACACACACACAAAGGCTACTTTTTGCACAAGAGCTGACATGTTACAGAGCTTCTGCCTCCTGCCTGAACCCATGCTTACATGGTCACTAGGCCTCGAGCAAACAAAGGCGGCTCCTGAAGAGGTGAGCATAGATACTCTGATAGCATCATTTATGTCAGAACTGGAGAGTATTTTTTCACTGAAAGAAGAACAATAAACAAGACTGAAGGCTTTTAACGACAAAAGAGTGTTTCTTCTGGGTGGCTTCGATTCGGTGAGTTGATCTGATTGGTTGACGTTAGATTGTGTTAGACATGACAGATGGTTCTTCCAATCACCTGCCAAGTGCCTGCCCTTTTCCAAACAATTTCCATGGACAGCTTCCCAGATGGTTCTGTGTAAAACCAGTTAGCATGTTAGGTTAGTTTACAAGCTGAACTGAGGAAAATAACAATAAAAAACTGAAGAAGAGGTGGACAAAGATGTAAATAAAAAATAAATTAAAAAATAACCACCTTTTCAGTTTTTCATGATTATAGCATGAGCATGACAAAAGTTTGTTTTTGTTCAGCACCGTGCCAGTTCACACAGTCCTAGCAGAGTGCGAACCTTTCGAACCTAATTCTGAACATGCAATACAAATTCAGTCTGATTAAATTAAGCTTTAAAACTTACATAGTTTCAAAACAAAAACTTTTAGCTTTTTAAGACTGGAAGTATCAGCACACTGCAATGACAAGTCTTCACCAAATCCAGGTTGTTAAAGAGACAAACTCTTTCTGTCAACCAGTCTGACGGTTACCTAGAACGAAGCACTGTCAAACAGTGCAGGGGTATTCTTCCTTTCCCTCCCTGCAGTCCGCCTGCCTCAGTTGCAATATTGCTAATATGTGAAAGGACTCTGGTGAGGTTCACTGGGTTCATTACAGTACAGTATGTCAGCTCTCGTGGGGAAGAAGTCTTGGACGACTAGAGTGTAGAGGTCGGCGGTGGATTATGATTGTAGCCAGAACAGTCAAGGCCGAGACTGAACAGATTCAGCCCCCCTCATGCACATATACACACCTCAGCCCTGACTCACTGATCTGTTTATGTAGAAATGAGTAAAATCTCCTCTCTGATATTTAAGACTAGCAGGCTCTTGTAACCATTCCTTGGACACTCTCCAAACTCTTCTCTTTCTCTTTTCATTTAATGGCTAAGTCATTGCGAGTGCACATGGTCATGCCAGATATTTTGTTGAGACTGGAATGAGATCTTATGTTTATAACTTCTCTCTTGCCGCCACTATTCTCTGTCTCACAGCTCAGGTTTAGAGCCCTTTGTTGTTGCCATATTTAGGACCAGTCTTCTTTCGAAGTAGCTGTTAATCAGTGCTGAACTCCTTTGGCTTTTTGCTATAATGAAAACTAAGAAGAAAACCCAAAGTTGTTCACAATTCTGCATCATTCATCAATCCTGAAACAACCCCACAGCATCCACACAGCCCACACTTAAATTTAAAAAACTGAATGAAGTCAAACATACATTAAAAATTTTATGCAAGCTGACCAAGTGATGATGAGGTGAAGGTAGCTGTGTAGGAGAGAAACAGAGGGAGGTGACAGTAGGGGTGGGCGGTATAAACGGTATATGCTAGAAACGATATGAATTTGGCCAATGGTAGAGATTTTGACTATACCGGCCTACCGACGGAAGTCGGAAGTAAGGAAGTAATCAGGTTTGCAGGAAGAAATTGTAACATTTCTTTTTTACTAGGGTTGTCAAAGTTAACATGTTAATAACACGTTAACGCAAATTCCTTTTAATGCCACTAATTATTTTAACGCGCGTTGACGCACGTTCTGTTATATTGGCCCGATCAATAGTTTGATCAGCTGGTAATGAATCAGCTCTGTTTAAGCAACTGGCTCAGCGCAAAGAAACAGAAGTATAAGAGGAAGGAGACGAGCAAGTGCTGATCGAGCTGCAGCTCCACCTGAAACCAGGTAAAAGTAACAATAAGTCTGAGCAGAGAGAGAGAAGGAGAGAGCGTGTGAATATGGTGTCGACTTGATATAAAAAACTTCCATGATCATGAATCATAATATTAATGTGCACGTCTGGGGTGCGTGATTTTTTTTACTCCAAGTCCGATATATATACTTTTAAATATTTTTTCATTTCATGCTGATCAATCATAACAGCGAGGGAGGAGAGACGAGCTGCAGAGAGGAGGGAGGGAGGGAGGGGGAGCGAGTGTGTGAAGCACCGACCGATATAAAAACTTAACTGATGATGAATCCTTATGTTACTGTACACACCTGTGGTTTAAACACTACAGATAAAAATATCGGTCTTTCTAAAGTCCAAACTGACGACGCTGGTCTCCTCCACAAAACGTTTGTGACTGCACTGCATTATTATAAGTCATGATGAAGAGTCAGACTCTGTCTCTCCTCTTCATCTCCTCGTGTGTGTCTGTGTGCAGTTTGCTGTCTGCTCAGAGTGACACTGATGTAAATGATCCTGCTGCATTAATACAAAAACATGAATATCACACACCGTTTCATCATTATATAGACTGAGCTTAATAAAGGTGAGGATTTCTCTCATCAGAGAACAATATTTTATTAAAGAAATAAACTATTATTAACAATAATAATACTAAATAAATAAATAAATGCATATAAATAGTAACCTTTTCCGAAAATACTGTTTTTAATTTTGTGTTACATTGTTTGGAGAAAGATCTGATACACGGCTTCAAAATTACTTGAAAGTTTTTTTTTGTTTTTTTTTACTACGTTTTGCACAATAAATGTTCTTAAAGTAGCATTCTATATATTATCTATATATTTTGAAGTGTGTTTATTCTGCTGTAATGTATCTGCTATGTGAGTATGTTCAGAAACAGTCATTTTGACATATATATACTAGTCAGGGTTTCCCCCAGTGCTTTATAGGCCTGGCGGGCCGCCAGGCTTTTCTTGCCCCCCCCCGCCAGGCTAAGCGTCACTTTTTTATTTATTTTAAATAGGTTTTTTTATCCACCAAAACAGTGATACCAAAGACGGACAGAGCTTTTGACCGATGTCACACAGCACAGCATACCTCTTCAGCCTCTGAGTTCCCTGGTTTTACCCCTTGGCCATGTTTGCACTTTTTTATTCTCTTCATCCCGAGCGTGCAGCATGTTGCGTGCAGCGTCAGATGCGTGCGGTACAAACCACATATGGGCACGCTAGGAAGCACCAATCAACTTGTAGCACCCCAAAATGACGGGGAGAAACTCAGCTAAAAGCCTCTATCAAGCATTGCCACCTAAACGAAACACAATTAAAACCACAAGCAATAATATGGGCATTTAACAAAAACGTGAAAACAGCCCACGTTCAATTGAGTGCTTTTACTACTCTCGTAACTTCACCAATCCACACAAGTGAGGTGTCGTATGAAAACAGAGATAGTACCGATTATGAAGATGTCTCACTCGTCACTGTGCGACAAACACTCAGAAATTTAAACGCCAAATAGTCGCAAAAACCTTCACAGAATCATAAAATATGTCTTACTTTAGCTGTTTTGTGGCCTAAAGTTATACTCCAGCTTGAAAAAACACTGCTAATGTCTACTCCTATGACTCTTCAATAGTTTGAAATGAATCGCGATGGTCCTGGTTGTTTTCATAAACAGGAAGGGCTTTTTTCGAGCGGAGTAACACATCTTCCTACAATACACAATCTTTGGCTTTACGTCCTTCTCTATCGTCATTGGTGTTACTAAGGTAAATTTGGGTGGTAGCGGTAGAATCTCCTGACTGATTGGTTCATAGAGGTGTCGATCATCAAAATTGACCAATGGGTTGCCGAGATAGTCCCCTTGACGCACATGCGCACAGGACACAGCCTGTTGACACTTGACGCTGTGAGCAGAGTGTTTATTCACCGCGATCAGCAGAAAACGGGAGAAACAAACAGCAGAGGAGGTTCACTGACTGTTTGAATCAAATGGCCCAAATGGCACATATGGTGCAGTTTCGCCTGGATATGTCTGTGTTAAAACATCTGATAAAACTGTTCAGGTTCACTTTTTTTTAGCATCAACTTTTGCACAGTTACTCATCAGATATCACTTTACTAATTCCTAGATGAATCTGGCTACTATCATATGATTCAAAAGTGTTTTTCACTCTAAACAATGTTTTTTTGTTTTTTTGTTTTTTAAATAAATAGATAAAAATTCACATTTTTTCTGTGTTCCAGGTGAATTTACTCTGACACAGTAACACATATCTTGATTCTGACACTAGTATAGTAATCTCACATGTATTACCGTTATTTTGAGACCAAGATTAAACAT
>JAJHUR010094963.1:1652-14677 GCA_027495735.1 Lutjanus campechanus | reverse complement strand
TCTCACGGGAAAAACTCAATGAGCATCACCAAGGCCAACGGCTCAGGAGGACCTCTGGCCAATCAGACGGACCGGGAGAAGGGCGTCTCTGAGATCGACAACCTCAGGAGTGGAGTCGTGATGCAGAGTGGAGGAGCAGCAACTGTCCCACTGACAGGAAGACAGCAGGTGTCTTCACCTACACTACGCAGGTGAGCACTATATTAAAATCATGTAACTCGATTACTTTCTGTTACTTTTGGATTATCTCATTACCAAATGAGTGAAACTGTTTAGCCTAATATATTGTTTTATGTTAGTTGTTAGGTTTATTAATTGTTTATCCCGCTATTTCTTTCTTTGTTGTGCACAAATGCACATTAATTAATAACTTATGTGCTTTTAAATGTTCTCCTCACACTGAAACTTCAAGTAAACTCTCACAAACTTATTCTGGGGCTTGCATTTTTATCCACACACGATCATGGTCACCAAAATTGTAATCCTGATAATAATGCCGATTTTCACTAAAGAATCAAAAGTTACCCCAAAGAGTAAGAAAATGGGTCAAAAGTTTCTGACAACAACAAACAGCAACGTTGGAGGAGGTTGTAATAATGTAGCTCCTGAAAAAGAGGCAGACTTGTAGACGGGGGTGGTCTGTGCATCTGACAAATACATTGTGACATGTGAACGTAGAATTCTTTTCACTAACTGACACCAAACATCAACGTCACTTTCGGATTTTTGAAACTTCACGGTCGTGCCCTGTGGTTGTGTCTTGGCTACACTGCCCCTCCATGAGTTGTGGCGCTCTATTTCCGTAAGCTTTCAGAAAAACGTGCACAAATATGGATGAAATTCAAAATACAGTTTATGAAATATCACTGATTCCTGGAGGGAATGTGAGGAACAGGAAGCAGACCATTCATATACATATATATATATTTTACTCTTGTCTTTTGTTGAATAAGTTTTGTGTGTCAGTTCCTGAGAAAGCCATAAACTGCTCCAACCACCTAATATTATAATAGGTATCGTTCTATCAGAAAAAGAGAAGGAAAGATAAATATTTGCATACAATAACAGGCACAGCTGCGTTAAAAAAAGAAAAGAAAAGTGGAGATTAAAGAAATGGAAAGAATCACTTATAGGTTTAGAAACAGAGATTATAAGTCAAATCATAAGTGATTTTTCTCTTTTTTTACACTCAGTTTGTCTGTAAAAACATCAAAAACTGTATAAATGTGGCAGGATGAATGAAATAAGTGATGAATTTGTTAACTGGTGAAGTGAAAACCTGCAATAAAGTAATTAAAAAATTAAAATGAGGACGAAATGAAAGCAGAATACGGACTAAAGGCTCTGTCCTTATCTGTATCTAATGTTGAGCCTTTACAGAGCATCATTTGTATTGTCAGTAGTCCTGCAGACACTGTGACGGTTAGCTGAGTGGGGCCCTCTTGTATGGGCTTGAATTTACCCACATACAGCACACACACACACACACACACACTTACACAGAGGACCATTTAAAAAGACAGTAATCATGCAGTCACAGTAAATGATAAACAGTGGTGAGTAAGGATCACACGTGTGGGCTTGTTTCTCTCTCACACACATACACACACATGCACTCGCTCACACTCATAAGCTCGGTGAGGTTAAATCAGGCCATTGTGAAAGGCAGGCCTTGAGCTCGGCTGATCAGCAGCCAAGCCTCAGGCTTGGCGGTGCAGGGGGGGAGAGGTGGTGGAGGGCGAGGGAGGGTGTGGTCCGGGGGGTAATGGGAGCTGAGTCTTACCTCAGCGCTCTGCCCTCATTAATGTGAGGGAGTGATAACTCTTCAAAGAGGCTGTGCGCTGCCATTATCGCCCACCGCGGCTCCAGTCATCACAGCCTGCCATTTAACTCTAACCCAGGATTAGCAGAGAAGCAGGAGAGAGTTCTGTCTGTGTGTGTGTTTGAGTGTGTGTGTGTGTGTGTGTGTGTGTGTGTTGGCCTTGACGCCAATTTGAGCACTGACTCTACCTTTCCTGGCTGCAGGCCCTGTTTCATAGAAAATAAAGAATAATACTGGTGTTTTTCGCCCTGTTGGCAGTGGGACGTTAACCTCGGCTTCTGCGTCAACGGCCATGAATATTTACATGAAATTTGTTGCTAAAATTGCTATTAATATTTATAGTCCCTGGAGGATGAATCTTAATGATTTTGGTAACCCCTTGACATTTGTTCTTGCACCAGCATCATCATTTAAATTTACATTTAGATAAGAAAGATGGCCTCAAGCGATGTCATCACCCCCAAAGATTGTTATTTAAAAACAATTTGAAATAATTAAGTGTTAAAAGATATAATTGTGTATAACGTGCAGTATAAAACTTGGACAATAATTCTATATAACATTATTCTAATTTAAGATACACAGAATGTGCATCTCTCTCTCTATGGAAATTTAAGTATTAAACATAGTGGTGAAATTATGCGGATGGTTGCTAGATTTATGTAATTGATTGATTATTGATGGATTAGTATAGAATAGGGGTAGGACTGGTCAAACATGCTGCTTCTTCCTACTTGTTTTCGGATATGACAGGTTAATGTGTTTTCCATCAAAAGTCTGTTTATTATTTATTGTTTGGAGGTTGAAAAAATCAAATCAAATCATTCCAGCTCTTCTTGAGGCACATTTCTCCCTTTATTAATTGATTATGTGACTTTTAAATGACAGAAGTTTATGGCTAACAGTTAAAATATTAGGAAATTTGCTTCCATTGCGATGTTAGCCCCAGTTCTCAACCTCGTTCCCCTGTCTGATTTTCCGCAGGTTGTTTGGTGGGAAGCCCAGCAAACAGGCTCCCGTCACCACGGCTGAAAACATGAAGAACTCCACTGTTATCTCCAACCCCCACGCCACCATGAACCACGTGGCCACGGTGCTGGAGTCCCCCGATGGAGGGCTGGGAGGCGTGGACAGCGACACCAGCAGCCCCCTGTTCGGAGGCAGGATACATGGATCGGGGATGGGGACACTGGGCAGCGAGCAGGTGAGCAAGAACAATAAAAATAAAAATAATGGAGACAATGGATCATTAAAATTAATCCATAAGTAATGAGAGCAAGGAGCTCCTGGGGAGTTTTTGGCTGTGAGTCTCCATGGTAACCATGCAGTTTTGTGATTAAGCTTTAGCATGCACAATGTGGAAAATATAAAAGGGTGTTTATTTTGTTTATTCTGGGGCTTTTAAAATCACTGGAGTAGTTTTTTGTGTCACAGGAGCAGCCACTTATTCATTAGTTACGCTTCTATTTCAAGCTGCACAAATACTCGAACTGCCTACCACCCCTTACTGACCATGAAAAGAGAGAAAAAACGTCTTTGTAGTTTATTTTTAAGTTGCATTTGAGTTGTTTTTAGCCACGCTATTGTCGGCTTGCTGGTTGAACCATCATTTTGGTCCAGGCTGAAACTATTTGGGGGACTTACTTGAAACTTTGCACAGACATTTAGAAAGAATAATGTAATAATTTATCATATAATTATCAAATGACAATGTGAAGACAGTGTGGCAGTGTTAAAGGAGTTGTAGTGATGAACCTACAGAGAATTATCACCTGAATCTGTAGCTCCTTTCAGCTGATGGAGCTCTGCAGTAAGTTTCAGCTCGTCGTTTAGCTGTCTGGCCAACAGCTTTAGTCAAGTCAAGTCAGATTTTATTTATATAGCCCAGTATCACAAATCACAATTTGCCTCATGGGGCTTTACAATCTGTGGACTTTATTGTTTTGGTTCACTCTCACTAATCCCAGTGTTGCCTTTGGCTGCAGCACCCAGCTGTTTTCAGCCAAAAAAAACTCTAAAAACCCACTGCACGCTACCTGCTCAGCACCAAACAGCCGACAGACGTGGTTAGTGGTTGGCAAACACAGAGGTGCATTTAGCAAAAAGAGCCAGATGTTTCCCTCAGGATTTGGTTGAGACCAAAAACAGAGCTTAAAGAATGTTTCTGGTGGCCAGAAACATTAGTCCAAATGAATAATCATGTTGCTCTGTAACAGCTGAATATGTACTTGCTAAGAGGGTAGCTATGGTAAACATTACCTACTAAACATCAGCATGTTGGCATTCTCATTGTTAGCATATGTTAGCGTGCTGGTGTTTAGCCCGAAACACCAGCGTGCCTAAGTGCAGCCTTATAGAGCCGTGAGCATGGCTGAAGACACTTTAGTCTTGTTATATGTCACACTATGTGTATTTTATTTTCTGTCATCATGCACACAACTGCCTGACTATGAATATGTACAATAAAATCAGATATCCCATCATTTTTTATGTCTTACGTATACAGTTTATGGTCATCTGTCAAACCAGAAGTTTGGCTTTACGATTAGGAATGAGTGTTATGCTCGGCCGAGGGGAAACTTGAGCATACTGTGGCATTAATTCCCCTGACTCCCCTCTTACCCGACTTCTACAAATGACCAGTGCTACAGCAGATGCAGTCCAAGCAACACTGATTTATTCACTAATTTGGGTAGAATAGACATCGGGGAGAGCATGGCCAAAACAGTAAATAAAACAGTCCAGAATATCACCCAATAAGTTAAAAAAGTCCACAAAATAAAACGTAAAAAAGGGTTCTCATCCCTTCAGCTATCATGACAGCTGTTTTAGAAGGTTTTTACATCATATACAACATTGATGAATTTAACAACACTCAATTGGTGGTCACACAGCACATTATGATATGGTTCAGTTGGGAGTCGAGGAAAAGAATCCGCCATCAGGCTCCAGTCCAGTCACCAGCTGCCACCTGTAACTCAACAAACTGAGAAAAACACAGAACAAGGCGAACAGCCAACCTGAGTCAGGAAGGGAAAACAGCACAACAAATGACACGATCACGCCAAAATACATAAACAACTTATGACTCAGGGTCATAACATTATGAACTTTTGAGTTTAGAGGTGATTCAGTGTGAATGTGTTGAACATGAGGGTGTTTGTGAACTCATAACTCATAACTTTGGCAGAGACACTAGGATGATTTTTTTTTCCTCACCCGACTAATGCTGCAAACCTGATGACTTCCTTGAACGACTGAAGAGTGTGTTCAGCACAGCACTGTACAGACTCACTGCAGGCCGCATACTGTAGCTCAGCAGAAAAGAGTGAGCATGCTCAGACACGAACTCAGCGTCGCTTTCTCATATGATTCATTCAGTTTCATCAGAATAGATCTTAATCATGAAGTGATACATCGGGCTTTGTTTTTCAAGCAGCTGTCATGTCTACAGGCAACAAACAACAAGAATACAGTCGGTTCAAAAGTTTAGTCTGTTATCCTAAAGCTTATAGACCATTGAATAAAAAATGAAAATACATTAGGCCTGCAACTAATGATTGTTTTTCATTATTCATTAATCTGAGTGCTTTTTTTGATTAATTATATTCAGAAAATATCTTCAGATATAATATCTACAACGACATAGAACACAGAAAAGCAGCAAATTCTTACTTTTAAGAGCAGTTTCCACATTTTAGCCTGATAAATTACTGAAGCTATTAATTGACTGAATGTTTCAACACAACACTAGACATATTTCCACTGATTTTCAAGACAGTAACCTCTTCTTTGCCCCTCCACAGGCCTCCAGTCCCGGCTCAGTCTACTCCTCCACCGGCCCCTCCAACAGCCTGACGTGGGGCACCACCTTCAGCAGCTCCTCCGCCCAGAGCAGGGAGAGCACGCTGGGCGGGCACGGCGGGACAGGCAGCGTGGGATACCCCTCCGTCAGCAGCATGCACACCAGCAGCGAGTCCATCGACATGAGCCTGGGCAGCGGTGGCCACGGGACCCACAGGGAGGACACCCTGTCCGCTCTGGGCCGCACCGGCAGCGTCAAGACCGGCATGTCTGAGAGGTAAGGACGCACTTAAGTGGGGGTTTGGGGTGTCTATTTTTTTTTAAAGGCCTTGTCTCCTTTTCCAAAAATACCTCTAAAACTTATGAAAGTTAATCCTGCTCTCCAGTACAGCATCTTGTCTTCATCAGTTGAGGTTGTTTCCAGGGTTTTTACCATTGACTTGACTGTATATAAAGATATTTGACATGTCTCTGCTCCCTCCCACTGCACAAAAATGAAAAATATCCTAATATATGAGTGCCGCCATCTTGCGCTGGTGACATCATTTGGAGACGGAGTCTGTGCAGTACCAGATGCTTTGACCTCATTTTTTTGGGAGCTGTCATGTCATCCATCTTTCTTTTCAGTCAATGTCTTTACATGCAACTTGTTAATTAGTGTGAATGATGAATTAATGTGATTTTTACGAAAGTTCCATGAACTAATTGACAGACTTGTGCAAGTTTTATTGACTTTTAATAATGTTTGGACTGCTCTGCACCTCCTCGTGAATGTATTTCCCAAAGTACTTCACTCTCAGTATAACTCATAGTTTAGGCCAGAATCCTACTACTAAGTACAAGTTTGCCGTAGTTGTTCTTTTACGAGTGTTTTATGTAAGCAATCATGTGTAACTTTTACTGAACAGTCATTGTGGCCCTAAGTGGTCATTTTAAAAAAAGAAAAGCTAAAATATAGTGTAACAGTAGCATGTTTTAATCACTGCAGTGGGTGATTAAAACTGCTCAGAACATCATAGTGACTCTTACTGAGCATCAGTGGTATCGGTGAGGTGAGCTGTTATAGAAGTTTTAGAAGTTATCTGCTGCAGTGCCATCAGACTTCAGAACAGCTTCTGTCCTCAGGCTGTAAATATACCTCCCTCATTTCATGATCATTAATAGGTTTTTTTGGTTATGTTTTGCTCTGTGTCGTTTGTTTTGTGTGTGTAGCATGAAGGGACTTTAAATATAAATTTCATTAAAATGATCATTAAACGAATGAACCCTTGAACAAGTAAAGCAGTGACATGAAGTCAGAAAAACTACCCCAAAAGTTTACTTAAATTAGCTACCATAGGCTACTAGCAGCAACCTGCAAGTAATCCGAACTGAACAAAAGTGCATTTTATTACTTACAAGTTAACTTTAAATATATATTCAATTTCGAAATTTCTATTTCTTCTTTTAAAAGTTGCACTGTTTCTTTAAGACTTCTCTTTCATTACATTTCAGAGGTAAATATTGTCTCTGTACTACTTACTTTGCAGGATGAAGCAGTACTATACACTTTTTTGAGCTGTAAACTAAATGCTATGACTGTACTTTGATGAAACAAATCAATGATAATCAATAAAACATCAGTATTTCATGGGTTGAAAATGGCTGAACTCACCATCTGCTGTTTTAAATAATTCTGACCCTTGCATAGACACAGATTCAGCTGTTGGGGACAAATTTATGTCATGAAATTTCTATAAAATAAGGATGTTAACACCCTTTAAACAGAGGCAGGCAGCCTCATGAACAAGTCACGAATCCACCCATCCCCTTTTCACCCCACACCCCTCTTCAACCTCTTGCCTAATTTTTAGCATTTTTTGAAATTATGCAGTAGGTAGTTTGGCTCAGACCTTTTCAGCTTTTGATACAAAACATATTATCCGTTTATAAAATATAAATCCTTGTTACAGATTATATAACCAAACAGTTTTCAGTATTAGTTAAAATTCGCCTAATCTCAGCCAGCAAAAGCATTAAAATGCTGCCTACACTTAAATGCATCTCCAATAATAATCCAGAAGTAGAATGTTTAGATAAAATAATGCTTGGAAAGAGGTCACTCTGAGTACTTTTATTATTCATACTTAAGTAAATTTTGGTAATAGAATGTATGTACTTCTCGTAGTTTTTGATACTTTCACTTAACTAAAGGATTTAAATTTTTTTTTTTCCATCACGGCTGCCAAGTTCCAACATTACTTCCTAAAGAATCCAGAATCAAGATGATGCACAAAGCGTCCGCGGTGATGAGGTGTCGCTTCTTGTTTGCCGTCCTGTCTGCACTCAAGCCGAGAAACAAAATCCCATGGCGTCCTCGGTCGATTATGCAGTAATTGTGGTCATTGTAGCGGATTCCATCCTGACAGGTTGACTGTGTAATGTGACAGGAATGTCTCGGAGGAAACTTAATAGCATTTGGAGTCAGAGCTTTGAGGCCATGACATCACCCTCCTCCTCCTCCTCACTGAGTTTTCTTATGAACTTCATTGGTGAAGAATCTGTTCTGAGGGATTTCTTCATCTACTTTTATTCTTCTAAAACTTTCTCTCTCTGTGTCTGTTGTGCGTTTTCCTTCCTGTCCTCCATCAGTCCCCTCTCCTCCCCCTCCGCTAGCCCAATATTCAGCCGAAACACGCTACCTCGGAAGCAGGACAGGTAAATGTACCTGTGTGCAGTGTTAGGCTTCTGGTGGAGGTTCCTACTAAAACCACCACCTGCTGCCACACAGAGAGCATCACAAAGAGCCACAGAGAGAAGCTCTGTGTGGTAGCTTTTCTGTTTTATTTGTGTGAAAGTGTGTCTCTGTGTGGTAGTTTGTGGTTATTTTTAGGACCTCTAGCTCTCGTATGAATGGAGTGTAAACGTGAGGTTGTCTGTGTGGATGTTGGCAGCTTCAGTGTTTTTGTTTAGTGGTTCCCTTTAGTCTGTTATGACTGTTTACATGCTGCCACCTTGTGGTAGAGTTTATATGTGCAGATTTACCCAATAGCATCAGCATAGGATGTGTATTATTGATTTTTTTACACTGCAAAAATCTCAATCTTATGGATTATTTTACTATTTCTGACTCCTAAAGTCTTATCTTTAGAAAAAATAATGAAAAAAGTAACCAGCGTGATGAGACAAATGATGGAATTTTTTTTTGGGTCATTTTCCTTCATTTCAGTGTAGCGATCTGCCTCAGTCTGCTTCGACTCAAGAAAACTGTTGTAACAATTTGAGAAGTTTCATGTTTTTTAGTTTTAGGACAAAAGGGTTGCACTTTATTTTACAGTACACTAACAGGACTTAACAAGCCATACCTTGTATCAAATAAGACAAAAACTAGAAATAATATGTCCTGTATTAGACCTTTTATTAGACCCCTTATTAGAAGGTAATTAGGGACACATAACATCAGAATTGTACTGTAAACTAAAGTGAAATCTTTAGCTGGTTCCATACAATCATCAGAGTGGACGAGACTGATACCGACTTATTTGATCAAATCACATTATACTATACTTGTATTACAATAAGTCTGTGCAGGGCTCCACCACTTAATACTGCTGCTATTCTTTGCACAGTTTTGATAGTTTATTGTATATTTTTGGAAAATATATATAACATATATATATTTACTGAATACTGAATATTGCAGTTGTACACAGTGTTCTCCAGTTACTTAATTTATGGTCTTTCTTTCTTTCTCTACTTATATCTTTATTTATGCCTCTTGTATTTTTATATATTTTTTATTTTTCTTCATTTTTTATGTGCATGTTTTTATTGTTTAACGGCATTCAGACTGGAAGGCAAAGAAAGACTTTAGTTGTACAGGGAAACTTGTTTTAACTGTGCATATGACAATAAATGCTTTGACTCGACTTGATGCACAAAATATTCCTCTGCAGCTATAATTTTATCCTTTACTTGGTAAATCTGGTTGTTCACATATTGTTTTTAAATGGGAAAGTAGGTTTATGGATAGATAGATACACGTTAGTTTACAGTGCAGTTCTGTGTCCCAAATTACCCTCTAAAAAGCATCTAATACTGTCTGATAAAGTACATATTATTTCTATTTTTTGTCTGATTTCGTACAAACTACAGGTTGTTACATCTTATTAGTTTACTGTAAAATAAAGTGTGACCAAACAAAGAGTTTTAGGACCGAGTTTAAGTCAAAAATGACTTGTCAAGATAGAGATTTTGCAGTGTATACGTTAGGATGTTCTACTGTAGTGTAGCTAGAAAAAACATCTTTGCAGGTTAAAACTAGCATTAGGTAGTCCTTGAGAGATGCAGCCACATGTTTCCTTGCCCCTTTGCTTCTTTTGCTTTCCGTCTCTGAAGTGTTTCTCTCCCGCAGCGGGCCACACTGTGGTAGAAACACTCTGCCTAAGAAGGGACTCAGGTACTGACTTCACTTCATGCTGGACATGTTGCGCTTTTTGCACACTGGTTCACCAAATTGTCTTCTTTCTGTCTTTCTTTTTATCCTGCGTTTACATTCACTCTTCAAGGCTTGTGCTCACGCTTTCTTAAAAAAAAAAAGCTTTTGAAATTTTTTGTTTGGCACTTTGGCACATGTGTTGTTGTGTTGTGCTTCTGTGAAGAGGCATGTTGTCGTACGGAGCTGTTATGCTGTTGCAGCCTTGATTTTGGGGGTTAAATTTTCTTTGGCTTCTTTTCTGCTTTTTTCCACCAGTTTCTGTTGCTCACAGCTGAGAATCAGTCTATGTTCACGCTGTTGTAATTCCTTGTTTCAGTGTCTGATTCATCCAACTTTAAATCCCGGCTACTAATCTGGCTGCTTAAGGGGGAAAAAAAAATCCACCTCACTGATTGTAAAAAGTCAGAAAAATCTGAATCCAGATCAACAAACATAGAATCACTGATCTGTTTCGTGTCCTCGCTTCCACTTTAACCTTTTCTTTGATTTCCTGCAGGTATGGGCCATCCCCACAGCTGCGAGGTCATGAGGAGGCCCGTGATTGGCTGCGCTCCCACTCCACCAGCGGGCTGCAGGACTCAGCCAGTAACTCCCCGTTCTCCCCCGGTTCCAGCCTCACCTCCCCCTCGGGCACTCGATTCAACTTCGGACAGCTCGGTATGACACACCACCAAAACCAGCACTCCACGTGTATTTACTTGATTAGTGGAGTAATTAATTTGTTCTCTGTTGGTTGAGACAAACTGAAGCCAATCAAACTGGTTCAGAACTCAGTGAACAAACGTTTTCCCATCAAGCTCAACATACGGCTCTAGTCACGTCATTATACTGTGTATTACTGGAGAATAGACAGAAAATTGGTCAATTAATCATCTAAGACATTTATAAAGCAAAAATGCCAAATATTGTCTTGTTTCAGCCCCTGAAATGTGAAAATCTACTGCAGTTCTCCAAATTATACAACGTAAACATACAAAAAAGTTGAGACGACTCATAATTTCACGTCAAATTACTGCAATAGATTTTTGTGTTCTGAGCCCAATTCAGAATTTTATGTTTTTAAATAATCTAAAAAAGCTTTTGCCAGCCTATAATCTTTAGCTGAGATAATTTAATTTTCTTTTTTAGATAAACTGGAATTGGTTTTAATAAAAATTATGAAAATATTAACAATTCATTTTCTCTTCAGTGAGTTTTACTCAATGCTTTTTGTAATAAATTTTTTTTGGGGTTTCTAAAATCAAAGATTCAAGTTTATCTGAAGAAATAAATCAATTAAGAAGTAAATTATCTCAACAAAAGATTAGTAGCTGGTAAAACTTTTTTAAACTTAAGTTTGAGTTGGCCTCAAATATCTTTAGTCGTTTTAATCATTATAAATATGACCATTTTTTACAGTTCACCAATATTACATAGACTAAAGAGTAAATTTTAAAAGATTAAAAGTTAAGTTAAAAGTTAATTGTCAACTATTTTGATAATCGATGAAACATTTCAGTCATTTTTCAAACAAAAATGTAAAAAATATTACTGGTTCCAGATTCTTAAATGTAAGGATTTGCTGCTTTTCTTTGTCATTTATGGTCGTCAATGAGGACTCTTTAGGTTTTGGACTTTTTGTTCGACAAAATAAACAAGTTAGTTTGGGCTCTGGAACATTTTATAGACTGAACAATTAATTGTGAAGATAATCCGCATCTTTTCTTGAATTACATCATTTCATATATCATTTTCACAGCATCCAGTCCGACCTCAGCAGCTCAGATCAACCTCGCTGGAATGCGCAACAACAGCCTGACCAATCAGGATGCTGCCTTTGACCCATGCGGCGACAACCGACTGAGAAACTCGTGCATGTCGCTTGACGAGAAGACTCGCACCATGAGCAGATCAGGCTCCTTCAGGGACGGCTTCGAGGAAGGTAAGACAAGACGATGGACGGGTGGACGGATGATGAAGACAAGTGTGTTGAATACTCGGTGACTGTGTGAGTCTTGGCCCTGTTTTCCTCAGATGTTTGGTGAAATCTGTAATTAGGTGTAATCTGCAGAAAGACCTGCATGCCTCCATCCCTCTGTGACTCTGAAGCCTCCCCTTCCTTATTCCACATCCCCGTGCCAAAAGAATGATTATTCCATTTGTTTAGAGAACATTAGGACGGATTACAACCGCTCCTCGAAGAAAAGCCCTCCACCCCCTTAGAAATCCATAATCAGCTTTGGTGCGGCTTTGTTTTTTCATAAGCTTGTTTATTGGGAAAAGTACCCAGCAGTGCTTTTCCCACCAGCAGGCAGACTCCCCGCTTGGGCGAGGTTGCTCCGCTGGAGTCAGCTCAGGCCACGGGGGCCTCAGAAACACGGCGCTTTGATTTAGAGGAACAAACTAATACTGGGAGTGAGGTAGGCGTAGCATCGTGTTGAAATTTATTCTCATAATGGGAGAATCCAGCACTTATGTAATGTTAAAAAGCAGCAGCTGGTCGTGAACTTGCATTTTAGGAAACAGCAATATAAACAATAAACCACAAGGTAAACAGCAGCCACAAGTTGGTGTCAACCACAATGTTTACACCCCTTTTTCCAAAGTTTTTGAAAGGTATTCTGGGACATGTTGTTAATCTGTAAACTGAAGTAAAAGTTTAAGTCACCTGTCCTGCAGAGTGAATAAATACAGAGAAAAGGGCAACATGAGAGATGGACAAAGAGTTGGAGAGCAAATTCAGTGACACTGACACTGGTTTTAGTAAATATGCCTCAGGCGAATCAGCTGTGTGTGTTTGTGGAAACCTGATGAATCCAGACAAGCTTAGTTTCCTTCACCGAAGAATCAGTTCAGCCTGACCAGACGTGTCGATGACTCTTTGAGATAAAAGCTTATTTTTGTCTGAGTGTATAAAATATGGGGCCATTATTTCGAACGACT
>JAJHUR010094960.1:0-14992 GCA_027495735.1 Lutjanus campechanus | reverse complement strand
ATTTGTGTCCGTTGTTTCTACTTAAATATCAAACTCGCGCGAGCTTTCGCGGGTCTAGGGTTCCCTTCTAGACACAACCCTCTCTGCGACTCTCTGTCAAACTAATGACAGCAAACTGTATGTTAACATCATGATGTTACATTCTGCAGTGTTTCACACAGAAACTTTATTTGTCTGAACACCTCCGTACAGTTTTTGACCAGTTTTAGCATTTTTATTTGTTTAATCCGTCCGAGAGGACGGAGGCATCCGCGACTGACTAATGATCAATCTGCTCTCCTCCCCCTCCTCCCTCACCTGTTCGCTCTACTTCGCTCAGTTCCTGATAGAGAAACACAGACTCTCCTGTTTAGCGTAAAGGCCTCCGTATACAGTTGTTTAATCTTATAAGTGCACCTGGTTGGTGTTGATGTCATTCACCATCACGTTAGTTTCGATTGTTTTAATAAACTCCGTCATTAACAACAAGTCTCCTCCGCGTGCAGCTTCTCTGCTGCTGTGAAAACTGATCGCGGGTGAATTTACTGTATATGTGGAAAACAAAAACAAAATGCGAGCTATAAAACATCCTGCTGATGAAAAAAAATCAACAGATCAGACAGAGACAGGGTAAGAGAAACGCTCTGACCTCCTCTGTGTGTGTGTGCTGTACGTGTGCGTATGGATAAGATGCAGAGAGATTCTGCAGCCGTGTGATAATAAATTACATCAGAATTCAAATGTCGGCGCTTACCAATACTCTGATCTCTAATAATTCTGCCGTTTAATACAGCATTTCAGTACACACCCCTATGTGCGAAACACAGTGCGCTGTACAGTTGTTCGGACAGATTTTTTTTGGCGAGGGCGTCGCACAAAAAAATGCGCCATCAAGTTATCGCAAAGTGGCAAATTTTCATCGGTAACAGTTTTTTTGACGATAAATCGCACGCGATACGATATCGCCCAAGCCTAATTGAGAGCATATAAAACTTTGCTCTAGGAAAAGAAATTGTAACTAAAGCACCTGTGATCTATAAATCTCAACTTATTGACAGCACCTGCCTTACGATCAGTGATTTCACTTTATATAATGAGGTGCAGACGAGGGTTTTGCCAGGAACACTGTACAAAAGAAATTTGAGGAAACTCAACATTTCAAGGCATTTTTTTTGTTTTAAACTGAAACTCAAAACTCAAAATGTCTTGAAATACACTTTAACAAGTTTTTCTAACCTATAATCTTTTGTTGACATAATGGACTTTTCCTCTTTTTGGAAACAAAACATTTAATATTTCAAAAAAGGTCGAGTAAACTCATCAAAGTGAAAGTGAACAATGGTTAATAATTTGACATTTTCTATTGCAACCATTTATTGCCTTGAGTGCACAAATAACGATGAACTCAGTGAGCAATTTTTGAAATACAGAATTCTTTAAGTTTCTCAAGCTCAAAGATTCAAGTTTATCTAAAGAAGAGTTTTTAAATCAGTTAAAGAAGAAAAAGATTGTAGACAGAATGCTGGGTGAAGGAAATGGTTAAGAAGTGAGTTGTTAACTCCAGAGCTCAGAAAGAAGACTTGATTGAGTGATTTTTCACTGAGGTTCAGCAGTTGGGTCCGTGCAGCCATTATCTGCTGTGATCGATGTGGCTGAAGTCACAGTGAGAAACAGAGGGGAGGAAAGAAGGCAGGACGCCAAAGATAAAGATGCTAGAACCATGAAGGCTTCTTCAGCCCGCTTTTATAAAGGTTCCACTTGGGACCCTTTTAGGTAGTTCTACCTTGAACCCAACAGAAAGAGTTAATCCTCTTTTGGGGTTCTAACCAGAACCTTTCCACCGTCTAAGAGTGCCAACAAGAACCAACTCGGGGGTTCTACCGAGAACTTATGTTCCATTTCTTCCAATAAATCCCCATAAATCTTACACACTGGATATAATACTGCTGCAGATTGTGCGTTTGATGTTATTGGGAATCGCCATGCTACGTGTTCTCATGCCATCTGTGAGTCATGCGATCTTTTTTGTTTAGTTTTTTTCAGTTTTCGAGCACACACATTTGCTGACAGAAGGGAAGTAAATACATCACACAGGTGCAAGACTATCAGAAATGGCGTCAAAGAAAAAAAAAGCACCTGCACGCTTACTCAATGTCGCAAAAGTTCAATAATGACAAAATTTTGTTCCCACTTGGATCTGCCCGACCTGACAAAGATCCAAATAGGATCAAAATGTTGTCATTAAATTGTGGCATGGAGCAAGTGTGCAGGCGTTACTGTTTCTTTAACAATGACAATGCTAACATGCTACATGTTTTGCAGGTTTGGTTACCATGTTCCAACATGCTAATCAGCACCAAACTCAAAAGTACAGCTGAGGCTGATGGGAATGTTATTAATTTTGCAGGCATTTGGTCATAAACAAAACACTGGACACAATTAAATTTTGATTCGATTTGGTTTGATGGTTGCACTACAGGAAAAGTCAGTGGATCAGCAAAAGGATTGATCCTCAGGAGACCATAAATGCCTGAACAAAATCAGATAGTATAGGTATTTCAGTCTAGGACAAAGTGATGGACTGACCAACTGGCATTTTCATCCCTGGGGTCGTACTTCTAGCACAACTAGAAAAAAAAGCTACCTTGACAGGATGCAAGATGTACCATCAGTCCAGGACTTGAGGTTTTTCAACAAATTAACGGGTCACAGGGGATCATGTGTAATGTAAAACCACCCAAGTGAAGCCAGACTTGAGTGCTGCAGCCGTGGGTGTTTGGTATTCAGCGTGGAGGCCCCCGTTGAGTAAATGTGTTGAGAAATGGGACCCTCAGCTGATGATCCATTTCAGCGCAGCTCAGCCTCCTGCAGGCTTTCAACTCTCTCCATCACACACGCGAACCCCAACAAGCAGCTGGCTGGCCGACCCGACGCCAAATTGCACCAAATTGTTTTCGTCTTGTATCGTTGGGGGAATCAAATCACATCACGGCGTGGAGGAGAATCTGAAGCATTATCATTCTCACTCAGACTGAGGGAGGAATTTGATAGAGGACACCTCTCAGATATAAACAGGTTTATTTTCCATCCATACTATTTATCTGTGATGAATCATATTGTGTATTCTATCATCTCTCCACTCATCCAGCCTCGGGCCTCCTCATGTTTTCATTTTTACAAAGAAAAAATGATTTCAAAATGCGTCCAGTGCCGAGGTGGTAATAACTAACAATTGGGGTCTCAACTGATTTGTTTTGTGGACATGTGTCATAGGTCCCCGTTGTATTATTGGCTCAGAGGGCAGTCTCTCTGACTCACCAGATGGTTTGTTACACAGAACCATCTTGGAAGTCGGCCTTAGAAACTGTTCGGAAAAGGGTAGGCACTTTCAAAAAACACTTGGCAGGTGATTGAATGAACGATCTGTCTATCACATCTAACATGGGCTAACTTCAACCAATCAGATCAGAGACACTGGTTTTGGTGAACTGTCCCTTTAATTTGGACAAAGCCAATCTTTATGCTAAGATAGATTAACCACATGCCAGCTCTCTGTACTTAGCAGACACATAAGACTGAAGTTATCCTAGTCTTGGTCAGAAAATAAAGTATTTCCTAGCATGCAATGAATAGATTTGCCAGAGTAGGTAGGCTAAAACACATTTGCAACATTTCTGAATATCTGAGTTTTAGTTAGTTATTTATGGCTTTTAAAAGATGACTGCTGAAAAGATTTGATTAAGGATCTGAATGGATTTGGATTTGATTAGCACATTCAGTGCTGGAGTCAGATTTGATAAAACGCTGTCAGACCCCAATACAAATTGCAAAGCTTGAACACCATGTGTGAAGGAAAAAATCCAAGAGCAGTTTGCTCTGTCATGCATCGCTTTTTTAGACATTAAATTTACATCATTATATATTAATACAGAGATAAGGCTTCCAAAACAAAGAATTTATCATGTCCCTAAAAAAATGTAATTGTGGAGACATGGCTGAACTCAGAGGCTCCACACTAATGATTTGTAGTGAGTAAAATGATTGAAGGCAACTTACATTGTAATTTTCTAAAAACCTCCACTATATCCCTATATAACTTAATTTTTTATTAATTTTCTTGCAGCTGAAGGCTTGAATTTTCTCAACTCTCTCAACTTTGGTTTGTCAGACACGCATAATCATTTCTAACACAAAGAACACACATTAGGTGTGCCATGAAAGTAACAGAAAAAAAAAGATTTTTTTTAAAAATCTAACTGAAAAAAGTACTCATTTCAAACACATTATTCAGTTATTAAAGATAAATGAGAATTATGTCACCTCTGTCAGCTTACAGAATTTACAAACTGTTACATTTTTTCATTTCACAGCATAGTTGTAGTGAGTCATTTTATGCTAAGTTGCTAAGATTTCTCTTGATGCTAACCAAACTGCACATTTTTACACCATAATTCTTATTTGGCTTTGATTAAGAAGGGCCACAGAGTTGACATGTTATGGGTGAAACACATCTGTTAACAATATTATTGAATAAAGTTATCAAAAAGCTTACCTGTGCTTGAGCAGTACTCCAGCCTTTTTAAAACCAGGAAGTGAGAGAGGGGTCCTGAGGGTATAGGTAACCATTTTTATGCCTGATTAAATCATGTTTTTGTGAAAAATCTAACAGAGTAGACATAAATCTGCGATATTGCTAGGTTGAGGCTTTTAGCACATTTTGAAATGGTTTAAAGTTGTGAATTCTTGTTTGGGGTGAGGGTGTTTTATGGCACAGAGCAAGTTTCAAAATGATAAAAAAAAAAATTAAAGCAAACCAAAACATTTTAATAAATTCTCAGGAATGGGTTATTTACATCTATCTGTCTCTGTTTACTTTAGTATATGATTACTATTGATTCTTTAGTAAAGGAAAATATGGCCTGATAAATCAATACTGCAGCAATGTTTCCAACCAACTGCTATTAAAAGTGTTTTTAGACATTTACGAGAGCAGAGAAGTGACACTAAATAGTTTGGCTGAGCTCTAATCCATGTCGGTCTCATAAAGACAGACCTCAGACAGCGTTTTCCTCAAGGTCGCGTTTTAATGTAAACAGTAAAACCTCGGTGCACCCTGGTCCTGCAGGCATCCTCAAGGTTCATAAGAAAGAACAGGTTGGAGATTATAAAAGGAGCAGAGGGCACTGTAATGGATGAAACTGGCTGTGCTCAGTGGTCCAGGAGTGCATGCCTGCTGCAGTAATTGTAAAGTTTATGCCATTATCAAGGGATATTTTAAAAAATCCATCTTACATATTATAGCAGTGATGTAGCCCAGTGGAGGGTAAAATCTTCTTTAGAAAATATAATTTACACAATTGAATGCTGATATTAATTTTATCTCCATCAGATTGAAGCTGGGAACAGCCCAAACAGACAAAACAGTCCACACATGATCACTGTTTCCATCATCATACACAGGGGTTTGCAGCTTTTAAGTTCAACTGAATGACTGGCATCTCTGTTGCATAATACTAACAGTTTTATCTACTAATGAGTTGTGTCATTAATGTGGAAGAAACATAGGAAAAATGCTAGATTGGGATGAAGTGGTGCACAGAGCTAAGGAAGACAAAGTAAGTGAAAAATCAAGAGATGTGGGGAAAATGACATTTGTGTTTTACCTGTTATCTAGTAGCTCTTTGGTCTGAACAGAACAGTGGGAGAACAGGCTCTGTTCAGGCTGAGAGAGCAGCAGCAGCAGCTTGGAGAACTCAAAGCAGGCAAGTGCAGCTACTCAGCTGGACACAGGGTGGCGGTGTTGCATCCCAAATAGGGTGAAGAGATCCCAACGAGCAAAATGTGGGTCAAAGAGTATGTTTGTGTGGGGCAATGTGGGGCACATTACCTATGCTGATACAAAAAAAACCTCATTTATATTCTGCCCCTTAGATAGTAACCCCTTTAGGCTCTGCCCGCTGGTTGGTTGTTTTGACTGCTTTTCCTTTACTCTGCGGCAGTTTCCATCATATTCCTCCTAAATCTGCACGGCTTGTGAGTTTGTGGTGACTTGCAGTTTTCTCTGTTGGGTGCAGGGTGGCAAAGATGGTGAAAGGTTTATCTTTACTTGACCCATGTGTGAGCTGTGATGACAACCTTCACTGTTTTCCTCAGTCACTGGATAAAAAGTGCCCGTTCTGTAGTGGTTTAACTCAAAAAACGAAATCCAGAACCAATCAAAATGTGGGACATGGTCTCAAAATGTGGGACGCAGGATAAAAATGGTGTGCACTCACCTTCATCCTAAAGCCATGATAGCGGTAACCAGTGGGAAGGTTTCACTGTGTATCTTCAGACATGAGAGGAAAGTTACTCTGCAAAGAAGACAGAAATGATCTTAACACAACAAAAGTTCTTAAGGTGTTTCCCAGGGTACAATGAGCACTTAAAATAATGCACCAAATATGAAAGAAAGATAGTTACAAGCAGCTTCACAAGTCACCCAGAGATTTGGAACTTTTAGAGTTAAGATGTGAATTGTGCAACACAGATGAGTAGTTAGCCTTGTGTGAAGAAAAAATAGTAAGAGTGCAGATGACTGAAATAGAAATAGGTCTGAGAGACTACAAAAGAAAAT
Source organism: Lutjanus campechanus (assembly GCA_027495735.1). Classification (NCBI taxonomy): domain Eukaryota; kingdom Metazoa; phylum Chordata; class Actinopteri; order Lutjaniformes; family Lutjanidae; genus Lutjanus; species Lutjanus campechanus. The sequence continues at coordinate 8,397 of JAJHUR010094960.1, read as the reverse complement.
TGATTGTCTAAATTCAGGCAGTATAAGCAATGAGGAGTGGTTGGACATAATCTGAAAATAATTAGACCCTCTGTGGTAACCATTTCACAAACTGAGTTCATTACTTTTGGGTTTTTTAGCTATCATTAAATAAATGGTTTTGTAACTAATTTAAAGATGTCAGAAAGGCTTCTAACTTGTGAATGGTAGGCTGTTTTTCATTATTTCTTGCATTGGTTTTTCTTTTTATTTGTCTTCTATAATGAGAGACCTTATTTCCAACTTACAAGACTGCTTAGATACATCCTGAAGTAATATAAGTAGCATAAAATCTTGTTAAATCGTGTCCTTTGCCACACATAAAGCCAACAACCTTTTTGATCTGCTGCAGAGTGTTTGTCGATGCTTCGGTGTGTCTCTTTTCTGATACTTTGTAAATGAAGCTCACAGTCATCTCATTATGCCATATCATTATTAAGCAGCTTGACATGTAAAGGCACAAGTGGCAGTAAAGGACTTTACTCAAACTGCATTCTTAATTAAGACACACCAAAAGAAGGTGGTGCATAATAAAAAAGACACTGAATTAAAGTATTTATCTATTTTGCAACCTAGGCTATTTGCAGCCCAGGATACAGACTGCTTTTGTCAACACTGGCTATGTAATATATTGAAAATATGGAAATAACCTACTTTGTAATACTTTATAACCTACTTTGTAAAATTATAAATGATTTAAAGGAGCAATATGCAGCCAATACTTTTGAAAAAAAATGAGAACAGCAGTCCAAATAGTAAGTTGGAGCCATACACTGTATATTAAATACATTACAGCCCTGTTTAATAAACAATCTATGGTTGAAGCAAGTTGTTTCCCCACGTCCCCTCCAAGTCAGACATGGCAGAGACAGACAGGCTGCAGGAGCTCTGCAGGAGCACCGCAGGAGCGCAGGATGCATGCAGTCTCATAAATTGACAATAGCAAGCAACGATGAGTCCTCCACTGTAAGTTGATCAGCTATTTATAACTATCAGCTGTCTTCCGATGTAACATTAAAGCGATATTCCACTTTAAGAGATTAACCCACGCAGTATATACTCACCACCATGTCGATGTGATGTGATGGTGGATGAAAATATTCAATTTCCAAAACAGTCCTGGAGTTTTAGGAGAACAACACAAAATGTCTCCATCCTGCTTGTGTGGTGTAATCCAAGTGTCCGCAAGCCGCGACATTAAAAATTAACCGCAAAAGACATTTTCGCATGTTTTTAGCAGAAATATCAGCTGTTGCACGTAGCCGGTAAAATGTAAACATGGCGTCGATCTCGCGAGACTTCGTATATATCCTAATGGCCGCACATGCCGAGGTCTCGCGAGATCGACGCCATGTTTACATCTTACTTACCGGCTACGTGCAACAGCTGATATTTCTGCTAAAAATATGGCGAAAATGGCGTTTTTTGCGGTTAAATTTTAATGTCGCGGCTCGCGGACACTTGGATTACACCACACAAGCAGGATGGAGACATTTTGTATTTGTTTTGTGTGCTATTTTTAACGTTTTATCCTTGGTCACCATTCACTGCCATTGTACTGGATGAGGCTGCTACTCTGCTTCTCCTAAAACTCCAGGACTGTTTTGGAAATTGAAGATTTTCATCCACCATCACATCGACATGGTGGTGAGTATATACTGCGTGGGTTAATCTCTTAAAGTGGAGTATCGCTTTAAGCCTGCTATCCTGAAAACAAAAGTCCACTGCTGACATGATGACTCACTCAGGACAGTGAGTTAAGTGGCTGCCTGTCTCACTGCCTGCCAAACTCTGATTGATGAGAAAGAGACATACAAAACCACGGTGTCCAGAGGGACACTGCAGCTGTAGCATTCATGTGAAGTGAAGCAAGAATTTCAACATGTTTCCTTGATCTCTGATGACACAAAAATATGGTAATTTTATTATTTATTCCAGTAAATATATTACAAATTTCTCCTTTTAAGTGTCAATTATATGCATAGGTGTTGACGACAAAATAGATCTGGAATACTTATCCATATCAAAGGAAAATGCACACTGCAGAGGAAGCTCCTTTGCTGCTCGACACTTTGAAATGCACAGACAAGACTGAATCAGTATAGCCAGTTGGTTCAGTGCAACACAGATGAGACACTTGCTGTCTAGACACGGGGAAACGTCAGTCTCTGCAGCAGTAGCCACCTATCTCCCAGCCAAACCCTCTATTTGTTCCATGTGTGTTTCCAAAACCCCCCAGAATCCCAAGTATATTACCACCATGGCTGTACAGTTGGCTGCATAAATGTAATCTGATCTGTACAAATGTGTAATCTGTAAAAATTAAATGTCTATGTGATTTATTAGCAGATGCATAACCACCAAAAAAGCTAATCATTGTACTTCAAAGCTATACAGATGTAACAATCTGACCTGACCCATGTCTAAAGCAGATAGTGAACATACCCTTGCATGCACACGCTACCATGCAACTTTGAACCAATAATTTTCCATCTACTAATCAAGCCCACTAGCCCGTCTGCCCCCCCCCACCAGACATCTGTCTCCATTTCCATCATCATCTGCTTCAGTTAACCCATAGACCAATCAGAATGACTACAGACACTGAATAGACACCGTCCACTTCACAGAGGGCTGCAGATTGATTTCCAATATGTCTGCATTACCAGTCGGACAATTGGCTCCAATTAAACCCACAGCGCTAATTATCAAGCTCATTAAGCCTGGTCTTCATCATCCCTTCTCATCAGTGACATTTATTCATGGTGTAGACAGACTGTTGCCCCGTGCTTCCTGGGTATTCTCTATGTGGACAATCCACTATCATAGAGGCATTATGACATAAATATTACTGGTGTTATGCTTATTGTTGTTATTACCGTGAATATTATTGGAAAGATTGTGAATCATGTCACTGGTCTCCTGAATGCCGGTTCACTGCGGTGCTTTTGGCAGGTGCTAATTTATTGTCATCATGTGTTCTTGCGAGTGAGGTGGTCTGTCCCGTAGCTGTTTACAAAAGAAAAACTACAAAGTTTCCAGTGTGAGATCCTGGTGAGGAGTAAGAATGACAGAAAAAAAAAACTTTCTGACTCCTATCCGAGGCAACTCTTTGGGAATGAAAGGCAGATGTATATCACATTATCCTATTCAAGGTGCGTCAGGGTGTGTTCCCTGCCTTGGAAGCAGTGGTACTGTCAAATATTATTGTCATGTAAATGTTATATTGTTATTTTCATCTAAATGTGCTCAAGAATTCACATAAATAAAAAAAAAAATCAAATTAAAATGCAGAATTTCAATGACAAACGTGTTTTTCCACTGTTAGCTAGCTAATGTTCCCTCAGATGCATTGACACGATGGTGAAATCCTGCCACAGCCCAGTTTATTTTTTCTTCTTTTTGTCATCTTATCGTTTTTCTCCTTTATTTGAGAGGGTGGTCCTCAATTTGTTTTGTTTTTTTTAGAAAAAGAAGGGTATTAGTGTTTCAAATTCAAAAAGCCCATTCAAAGAAACTAATTATCATAGTTTTCATGGATCTGGGAATAAAATGCACAACCAACCCTACTTTATCATCTAATGGAACATCAATTTTGGAACCCATTGGCGGTTGTCTGATGACGATTTAGCTTCTGGGGAGCAATGGCTAATGTTTCAGTCCTGCAGTCGCTGAGACTTCCTCTTCCTCATTGTTTACAATTAGCAACTTGAGACAAGAGACTAGAGTTTGGGGCCAATCTCTATGAACAGATATCTGCATATAAATACAGATGAACCTTTTTAAAAGCTGCTTAAAAGTTAAATTGTTATCAGACAATAGCCGATGGGACTTGAGACAGCATTTCAACCAGTGTGTTCCGCCTCTTCAGCCAGTTGAACCTGCTGCCGTCTGGCAAGAGATATATAAATATTTGCTGTCATATACCAGACTACAGAGCAGCTTCTCCCTTTAGTCAGTTTTCTATGTAATTCTTCCTTATTTATTCAACAAACATTCTGTATATCATTTTAAGTATTTTAAGTATCTGTTAAAGTATTTTGGCAGAGTGTACAACAAATGATTTGTGAGTCATGAAAGAAGGCGTGGCTAAAATATAGGGGGTGGAACATTACTATTGAAACAGGGACTCTGTTGCAATGTCCATAAATCTGTCATCAGAGTGAGTGAATGGTGACCACAGATAAAACGTTAAAAAGAGAACACAAAACAAGCAGAAATGTCAACTGTAGCATGTAGCCGGTAGGATGTAAACATGGTGTCGATCTCGCGAGACTTCCGCACGTGTGTCCATTAAGATATATACGAGATATATACATTTCTGCTAACCATCTTTTGCGGGTTAATTTTTAATGTCGCGGCTCGCGGACACTTGGATTACACCACACAAGCAGGATGGAGACATTTTGTGTTTGTTTTGTGTGCTTTAACGTTTTATCCGTGGTCACTGTTCACTGCCATTGTACTGGATGAGGCTGCTACCATGTTTCTCCTAAAACTCCAGGATTGTTTTGTGAACTGAAGACCCATCATCACATCGGCATAGTGGTGAGTACATACTGAGTGGCTTATTCTCACAAAGTGGAGTATCACTTTAAATGCAGGATTTTTACTTGTAATTAATTTTTACATTGTGGTATTAATCAAGGATCACTGCAGGTCACAGAATCTGATGGGTCACCAAATACAGTGTATCACTCATACTACAACTTATTTTTTGACACAGTCACCCACTAAACCTGAACACCGGTGGGTCTTGTTTCATTACATGTTCATCTTTATCTCCCTCGTAACTTAGAACAATTATGGACCTTAAAATGGGATAACAATAACAATGCAGTGGGGGTTAGCCTTAACTCAGCAAAATGATTCTGAACTGTAATGCTAACGTTGCAAGTTAATACACAATTCACTGACGTTAACGTTCGCTGCTGCACTGACAAGCTGGCATGCTTTCCATTATAAACAGGTAGTTTGATAGGTTACATTTGGACACACTTAAACTTAATTTGGTAGGTAAATGTTACTTTAACTAGTCAGCTAATGTTAAGTTGGTTAAACAGCATATTACACAGTCGGCAGCACACGGCACCTCTTTTCTTAAACCTCCTAAACCTAAAAACCTAAGAGGGAAAAAAAGACGATGCAGTTTTCTTGATTGTGAAAAAATTGGTGACGTCTCACCAAAGATGTTTTATTGCAAAGATCGCAACATGACAAGAGCTTTTTGGTCTCAGTCACGTCTATGGGAAATTGAGCTGGCCACTTGACCCCTCTCCAAAAGAACCTCTTTGGGTCCTCACATGCACGTGAATGACATATTGTGATTCAAAACCACAGTTTTTTTTCTGGAAAGCGACTAGTTTGCAGGTATGAAAGAAAAAGAAAAACATACTAATTTCACCTTTAATGGCTTCAGTGAACAATTTTGGGACATTTTCAAAAACTGGACCTATCATGAGTGACGGCCAGGTAAGACAGCACCACCAAGAAGGCTCCGATAGCTTTCATGTTGTGTTTGCGTTTGGTGCAGGTGTGTGGTCAGCAGTGAACCTCTGGGTGTACCTCTGTATCTGTGTTGAGCTGCTGCCCTATGACACATCTGTTGGTCTCATTTTTATAGTATGGACCCATGGGTCCGACACATGAGCCGCAACTGTTTTTTCTGGCAGTTCAGGAAAAGTGAGGGGGAAATGTGGGGCAATTACAAACCATCACTGCACTAATGTTAGAAGAGACAAAGCACACACGGAAAAAAGATGCGCTGTACAGGCCAAGATAGGTTTGTTAGGTGTTGATTATGCAACGTTGATTTGAAGAGAACAATGCCTCATCAAGATATAATGGTGATCCAGTAATAATTGTTCGTTTGCCTTTAATTTGAAAATTCAAGATTGACACAGAAATGCCATCCAAATTAAACCACAATACATGCTTACGTTTATTTTAAGCGTTTTCTATTTTAACTTATTATAAAGTAAGATTTGATTGCACAGGGTAATGGTTATAGATTAATGACACCATCCACATTAAGACTGGTAAATCTGCAGTATAAGTCTATGGTCATGAGTGCTTTTCATCCACAAGTTATAAAAACTTAACTTTTTACAGTTCAATTTGTACATATTGTTTATAGTTTGCTGTTCACTTTGTATATAGTGTGTATTAGTGCTTAGTTAGTGATACTGTCTTGCTGTAAGGACACACTGGGGCAGCTTTATTCTGGTTTTCTGCATGTTAGCAGCCAGCTAGGCTAGCTAACTGGCTAATCTCACTATTTAAAATATCTCTGTGATTATTAAAATGATCAACTATACGAACTAATGCACAATATGTACAAACTGAAATGTAAAAGGTGAAGTATTTTAATAACTTTAGCATGAAAAAGCACTGAGATGACAATAGAGATATACTGCAGATTTGACAACAGAAGCTAAGTGACACACAGTCCGTAATGCGGATACGTGCCTCACTTTTGGTGGTGAATTCAGGCTGTCTGGGGGGGGGGGGGGCACCAGGAAGTTGTGATGCACTGTAATACTATAAAGGGTATTTTATCTCATTGTCTTGGAAATTTGGAAACTCTACAGGGCACTTTATCATGTTTTAGCTGCCATATGGGACACCAAGGGGGTGATCTGGTGTCATGTTCATGAGGAACATTACTACCAGTTCATCTTTCACAAATGTTTTTTTATCCAGAAGGGATTTTACTGGTTTGAACTCCTACATAGCTGAGAATATGCTGAAGAAATAAAAATGTATATTAAGTTAATGTTGTGGACTCAGAAACAATGGTGTCGATAAATCTCTCCATTCCCCACAATGCTCTCTACATGTTAAGAAAATAGACATATATCTTTGCCACAAATGGACAGAGCTGCCATCAGGCTGACAGAACTCATATTTACACATTTAACATGAAAGAAAACAACAACAATGTAAAATGATGACCTTCTCTGTCACAGCTGAGCTGTTACACCATTTGTAAGCCATAAAGCATCACAGAAAGGTACTGAGGGTCATGGGAAATGGACTGAAAGAAACCCATAGTGCATAAACAAATAAATAGCAACCAGAAAAGAAATCAGACACAAAGAACTCACAGTGTTAGGGGGTCATATTAATTTGAAATACTGCCAGTGAAGAAGACGAAATGAAGTTTAGGTTTTAAAGAGTGGAATGATTTATGGCTGAGTTTGTTTCTTGTGTTGCTGAGCTTGATGGCAAAACTATGATTATTGTAGCAGTGACAACAAATGAAGTGTGTAGTTACTGCTCATTACTTGTAATACTTGTAATTACTTTATTTAACGCAGAAAAAGGTGATTTATTTTTCTTATTCCATTCTGTCTGTCTCAACTTGCCAAATTGACGGTGTCTGTCTCAACTTGCCAAATTCTTTGTGTGGTCTATTTGATATGAAATGCCAGGGGAAAAAAATCTGCACAATGTAATGGCATTTCACATATAGATGATGTTACACCAATTCTTTACACTTAAATGGCAAAAACTCTGAATTTTAAACAATTCATCCTTCTAAAAAGTCCTATTACTTTTGGGCAGGATTTAAATTGTCCAATCAAATCAACTGGATAGATCCATGAGCTGCTTTCTATGATTAAAGTGAACACTTTACAGCGCTACACATTCTCAGTACACTGTGCACAGGTTTTTAGTGGATCTAACTGATACTTAAATGCCATCACGTTGTTTTGTCTATGTGTAGGAGTTTTAGCAGGAATGTGAGAGTTGATACAACCTGTAAATCTGATAGGTCCACAGATGTTTGACAGGATACGACAGACACAAATGTCCTGTGTGGCCGATACCTGATCTTTGCTGTTTTCTTGTGAAGTATCATTTTCTTTTTTCTCTTGAAAGCACTAAAAAAATATTCTAATTTAAGGAAGAATTGCTTTCAACCCATGAACTCCTTAAGATGCCTCTAAATTCTACACTGTGGTACTTGTAAGGCCAACTGCAGGGACATGTACATTGCACGATGGAACAATTTGCCCCCCCCCAAAATAGCTTGAAGAAACTTGAATTTAAAGGGTGTCAGTTGTATTTTTCTGTTTAATAAGGAAAATAGGGCCCAGCAGTTCACTTCAGCTCACTTCAATAACCTGACGGTTACATGCTGTCATTCCGACATTTCGCAATTCCGACATACTGCGATTTCGACATATCACCATTTAGACATATCACCATTACGAAATACCGCTATTCCGACACGAAAACGTCTCACCATTCCGACAAGGCTTTCCTTGTAATGAAATGTGCGTTACTCCCAGTGTGTGTGTCTGTGTGGGGCAGGGGCACTGTCCGGTGCTGAACTGAAGAGACCCTGCGTTTTGCTTCTGTAAAGGAATAAAT
>JAJHUR010094959.1:1517-12316 GCA_027495735.1 Lutjanus campechanus | reverse complement strand
AAAATGATCAAATGAAACTTGTGAAATTTTGTGCAGACCTTTATAGAGGATGATTTTGACTGGCTTTGGTGATCACCTCTTTTTTTCCCCCCTCTTGAGGTCCACATTCATGGTTCTGAGTGAAACATCTCAAGAACTGTTGGATGGATTGCCATGAAATTTGCTACACACATTAATGCTACCTCAGGATAAATTGCAGTAACTTTGGTGACATCCCAACTTTTTATTTAGTGCCATCATCAGGTCAAAATTTTAATCTATCCAATACTTTGTTTTATAAGCAAATATCTGCAAAACTACATTACCACCAGCCTCTGCTGTACCTTGTGTTGAGTGTTAATTAGCAGTTGACCCTTTCTAACCCTTTTTGCTCTGTGCTTCAATAGCAGTTGCGTATGCCTGATACCAAACCTTGCTCAAATTTCTCCTTTCCTGTTTCCTGTGCTTAGATGAACCATGTACTAGGCTCGTCCATATTGAAAAAGAAAACCAAATGTCAAAGATGGTTAATACATATCATGTGCACATATCATGTCTACAGGAAACATGAAAGGAGAAAGTTGACAGAGGCCCCATTAAAAGGGGCAGACTTAGGGTCAATTGCTAGCAAGCTAACATGAAAGCTAATATGTTAAACAAAGATGGTGAACATTGTAAGCAATACATCAGATGAAAATCAGCATGCTAGCATTGTCATTGTGCTAACATTCACATACTATCAATTACAGCTTCACAGAACGGCTGTGGAATATAGTCTTGTTAGTCTCATGCTGGTTGAAATAATATCCACTCTGAAGACATATGTGCTCTATCTATTTATGGAGTTCTTGACATTTTCATGTAAAGTCTGACGAAACTATTAACGTTTTATGAGTACCAAGCAGATATTGATCAGTGACACTTTTTTAATGTTTACTCATTAAAATCGAGCACAGACTTAATTAGAACCTGAACATCTTTCAAATATAGTACAGGTTAAAGCAATCTCATTAAATCAGCCATCAGCAGTTCATTAATGCTACTGAGTGGCTATCATTCAATCTCAAAAGCACAATGCCAGAGGGCTCTTTTATTTAATACCCTGCAAGAACTGCAATTTGATCACTAGCGTCTGCCTTGCTTTAGACTAAGAAAATAAAATACCTATTAACCTTTTATATTTCTCAGTGCATATGTAAGAGCTGGAGTCCCAGAAACCATTAATAAGCCTCACTCAGGTGGCAGATCTAAGACCCTGCGGTTATGCATGTGCACAAAAACTGACTTGATCAGGTTCCCTCATCTGCATACAATCAAACTGTGCAGTGAGCCATTAAGGAAGATGAAGACGAGGTGGAAGACTTATGAAGGGGTTGTCTTGACCAACAAAGGCAGGAAATTAATCAGTCAGTCTTGAGCAGTCAGTGAGCTGCCTGTTGGTGGTAAAAGCCTCCCTCTGGCTGCTGGCAACATTAGGCAGGTTCAGACTGGATCTCTATCTGCAAACCTCAGGCTGTAGCGTTGTAGTCAGGACACACTGCTTCAATGGAAAGACATGAGAGCTGCAGTTGAGCTTTCAGTGTCTAAAGAAGATAGATAGTATTCTCATAAAAGAAAAACACTCATTATTTTGATGAGAAACAGCTGGTGTGCTGCCAATTAGGTGCTGAATTTACATTATTAGTGAAATTTGCTGCTGGCAGTTTTTTTTTTCTGCGTGAGTTCAGAATTAAAATTGGCTCTCAACAGACAGGCCTCCTTGTCCACTCTGTACTAAAGAAAGATATTACTTTGGCAAAAGTTTGGAATTGCAAAAACAACATGTATGGAGAAAAAAAAAAACAAGTCAGTGCATAAAAGCTGGCAAATCCACATGGCAGATGGAGTGAAAAATGTGAGATGTGATTGCGCTCTTCAAAGGCTCAGGTCTGTGTTTTATCCATTTTTTTAAAAATCAATAAATCATGAAAGCTTTGTTGCACAGATGGCATTTTCATTTCATTCAAATTAGATCATAAACTTCAATGAATACGACTGAAAGTTTAATGTCATCAAATGCATGTCGAGGCTTCTGGACTGAACTCCTACTAAACCTTGAAAGTTAGTTTGCGAATAATAACATGGTAGTCAGTGACAGTCTCAAAGGCTAAATGAAAATGAGACCTTACGACCTTTCCACAATAAGGATCTTCATATGGCTGATTTAAAATTCAGAGGACATTTTCACTCTTTGGGGGAGGTCATGAAGGTGAGAGTGGCCTTGAATAGGAAGGCATTTTGAAATGATAATTTTTATCTGCCAAAAAATGTTGTTGTCATTTAAATTCATCATCGTGATAAACTTTGCTAAATTAACATTCACCTTGTGGCACGGAGCGATAAGCTTATTTTTCAACATGTTTCTTGTGTCAAAATGAGCTTTTTATTGTGCAGATTTCTAATCAGATGTTCAGTCAAAAAAGGGCATAAACAAAGTCCTTTTGTTTGTCCTCAACCTCCTTGGGAATCGATGACCTTTTTGAAGCTGAGTTGGGAGACAGAGAGTAAAAAGTTAAGATAAAAATAGCTACCTTATCAATTCTACTTTTATGAACACAGCTTCTTTTTATTTATGACAACTAGAAACCCTCCTCTGGTCCTTGGTTTTGATTGTATTTTAATTATTATGAGATTGCTTGCATGTATGCATGCATGCGTGTGTGATCAACTGACATGGAGCTTGTGAGCAGCTAATCTTGAATACTACTGGAATGATCAGGCTAATTTTCATGTGCACATTTATGGCTGTATGCTGAGGGACCTCTGTGATTTACAATCTTTAAAAAAAAAACTTAAAATACTTCTTTTATGGCATCGGACACTTTTGGTAGCATTGCAGTAGGTGCTTCACCATCTGTTGCCCGGCTGGGATCTGCACAGTGCACTCTCCTAGTTTATTTTTTGATCCACGTTATTCTGCATCTGTTTTTTAATGTGTTTAAGTTATTGTCACAGTGGCAGCTGCTTCATGCTTGTATCGTAAAAATTCACTTAGTGATTTTTCACGACCATGCTGCAAATTTCTCAAGAAATTCCTGAGTAGAATACCAAAAGCAGTGCTGTAAGCAACACTGCATTTCACTGGCAACTTCTCTCATGTACTCAACCTCAAACAGCTGCAAACAATGGCTAATGCTACTGTGGGTATCCAGCAAATGTCAGCTAACCACTAACATAAAGAGAGAACAGTAATTCAATGCAGCGACAATGATGACTGATGATGATTAGAAATGCTGTTTACTTCATTATTATATTGACTGGTCGGAGGTCAAATCATTGTGAGTCAAAGGGCTTGGGGATGCAATCTATAATGTCTACAATCAGCACAAGTGCTTTTATTGCATATTGTTAATGTTAGTGATACATTGGGTTCGGGGGAGGCAAATAATAGTTTACCCCAGGATGGGGTGGCGGCATCTGTCTAGCCACATTTTTACTTTAGCAGTCTTTCATTGTTGAGCTGAGGTGTAGTGTCCATTTGGCTTGATCAAGGTCACCTGTTGGAAAACCGTACCAATAAGCTACATAAGTTTTTAAAACCAGAACAGAGCTAAAAGGTTAGGTGTTGAATGATTAGTTTGAGATCTGGGAAATACACTTATTTGCACTTTCTTATATAGGAAATGGGAATGTCACATCATCAACAGCAAGTTTTTTGATGAACTTAGCGTAACTCTTAAATGTCAACATTGTTGTATAATGGGCTGTAACAGCCGATCACACAACGTGTGTCAACGGTGTAAATGTATCTTGCACACTCCTGACTTAGGGATGTTTGCATTTGCCACTAATAGCATATTTTTACTGATCAGGTAACTTTATACACATTTCTGGTGTATTTACCTTTTCTCTCCCTGTGAGTATACATCAGTTTTCGGATCACATATTGTTATGGTGAACAGCCTTACGTTTACTAGAGGAAACATTATTATAGACAGCACAGCACAGAGGCGAATTATGTATAAGAAGAGAAGGAGGTAGGAGGGAGTTTAAGTGTCAAGGGTCTAGCCACGGTTTACAGTAATCAACAGATCGATTAATACCCGATCAATCAAGCAACTCTGAGCCAATTCTGAACAAAACTGCTAGCAGGCAGACCTTCAATATTTTGAAGGTGATATGCAATACTTTTGAAACCACAAGCAAAGAATTAAAGTCTTTTTTATCACTAACAAAATTATTCCACAGCTTGAAATCCACAACACCTTTAATGACAGAGGTATTTCAGAAGCATGTCAGCTTTTCTGCTGTTTACCAGCTGCAAAGCTTTTGGTATTTTTTTCTCGAAATTGCACAAAGTGACATCATTAATGTCACTAATTATACGTTAGACTGACAAATATTTGGACAACTGTGTGTTTTTACAGACACTGGGAGCTATAAAGCGATCTAATTTAAATAAAGTTTCCACAACCGCAGTGGCCAGGGACACATTTAGCATGATTAACAGCCAGTGGAGATGAGAGAAAAACACATTTCTGGATAGAGCAGAAGCACACATTTTAAAATGTGCTCGTATTCACCTATTGCAGCAGGAACAACCTGTGATGGGCAACATGCAGGAGAAATGATTTCATAATATATTTAATGACAAACTTAAAATTTACCAGGAACAATCTCAGTTTTGATGCACCAACATTTATTCAACATCAGAAGCTGAGAACAATTCACAAAACGTTTCTCAGTGGTTCTCCTTTTTACCCATAAAGACAATCTCATAATTTCCACCCAGCTAACAAAGAACAGGCTGGCATTGAATGTTCAGTGCCAAAATCCGGATTTTTGGAAATGCGCTTTCTTCGCTGGTTGCCTGGAATCCTTGCAACAAAAGCGCTCCAGAAAGCGACTGCGCCCGGCCAAGAAACGGTCTGGCACATAACCATCCATAAAATCCAACGTGTCGTTTTTACACTTTGGTTTCTGTGTAACTGAACAAACACATTAATTCGTGAGCTTTACAGGTGCTAACAGGTGGCAGCAACTGTTGGACAGAGCCAGGCTCGCTGTTTCACTCTGTCTCCAGTCTTTATGCTAAGCTAAGCTAGCTAACTGCTGGTTGTAGCTTCATATTTACTGTAATGAAAGTGGTAGCATGAATTCATCATCAACTCTCAACAGGGAATCAGGATCACAGAGCACTCTGGGGCTCCACCGCCATTTTTGGAGGATAGTGTACGCAGCTGTCATTCATTGTCACTGCCTCGGCCATTTGTCATCAGTCATGTGTCAGTTGCTCATCATTACAAATGTAGCCTATAAAGTTCATGCAAAAGAAAAATGCCCATATTAGGAGAAGCTCTCAATAAAAGCAAAGGAACAATATATTATGAAGCTGAAGTTAGATAATTATATTGATTTCAGTTGCATTTGGCTGCTGCTAATTTTGTCCCCTGCTGTTAGTGAGGCAGGGTGACAGTGAACAGCACACCTTAATTTATATTCTGCATGTAACAGCCAAATCCTGATCTGAAGTGGACCCAGGCTTTTGGCTGTTTTTTCACCACACATTTGAATCTCACTCTTACAATACAGTATAACCCTCCTCATTTCTTAATGAAAAACATTTATTAACACAGTACACTTTAAGATTTTTTGTGAATTAATGCCACATAACGCATTCCTTTATTTTCTATATTCTCTGTAGTTGAGACCCAGTGCATGGTTTTGTAACATCCAAGCTTCCATTACCTACTGCAAATACCACTATGTATCTACGCAGGTAGTAGTGTGCCCCAGTGTTCCTCTCCATCTCTGTTAACACCTTGCCCTGTCTCTGCAGCTCTGACACCGGCTCCCTGTCCAACATGGCACATTTAGAGCAAGATCTTCCAGGTCGTCTTCAAATCCCTCCAAGGTCTTGGTCTTCCCTGTTCCACTGACCTCATCCAACCCTATACACACCTCACTCCTCCCGCACTCTCCTCCTCTCTGTCCTTACTCATAAACTCTGCTCCGGTCTGGTCACAGGGATTTGAAGGTTACAGACTCCAAGCTGCTGAATCCTGGTCCAGAACCTGCAGTGCCACAACCTTACTTACTTAGGAATCCGTCTTTTAAAGCTTGTGTTACACCAGTGTTCATTTGATGCTTTTCACTTGTTCATTGAGTAAGAAGGTAAGTAACATGTATTATTTGATTATTTATTGTTTATATATATATTTTTTTATTTTGTGTGTATTGTGAAGGAACTACAACTCTATTTTCAATGTACAACTATGATAATAAATGTTCTTGAATCACTGAATCCTTCCTTGAATCGTTCTGTTGACTTGAATATAATATATACGGTCAACAAAAATATAAAGGCAGCACTTTTGTTTTTGCTCCCATTTTTAATGAGTTGAAGTAAAAGATCTAAGACTTCTTATATGAACACAATTTTCTGCTTTCCCTGGTCATTAATGATGGTAAATGAAGATTCGTTGGATTTTGGACTGCTGGTTGGACAAAAGAAGCATTCTGAAGCCATCACTTTGGGCTCTGTGAAATTTTTATGGGCACTTTTTTTTAAACATTTTTTGAAATTTTACAGACTAAATGATTAATTGATTAATCATGAAAATAAACAGTAGTTGCAGCCCTAATATATTTGAGCTTTTTGTTGCTGAGATGGTTAAGAATGCTGTTTTTTCAGGGGGTTTGTCAATTTCAATTTGCTCTAAGATGAAGTCAAATCTCCACACAGTCTCAAGTAGTATCTGAGAAAACAAGTCTAAGTGAAGCCTCTAATTTTGCATCGTAATCCTGTTTCCACTGCTTGTTTTGATGGGTCTTGAGCTCTGCGTGTTCAGTGGGAGAGTTTGCTGGGTTTTCCTCACATCTACCGTTTGTAACTAAAAAAAAATGTCACCTAACAGAAGAAAGAATAGAGGAATTTTACAAAAATGCATTTTTTGACATGACCAAAGTTGATCCCCAAACTAAATATTTCACTAAATGTTAAGTTTTCCTAAATTAATAATTTAACTAAATCCTACACATAGCATTTGCCAGGCTAAATATTTAACTAAATCGTAAATTAGGGGTTTGTTAAACTAAATATTTAACTGAAGTTGAATGTTGAAATTACCGAACTAAATTTTTCACTAACTGTTAAATGCAGACATTGCTCTCCCTCTCTCCCTGACGCTGTTCTCCTGCAGTACAGTATTTTCTACCAGAGGAAGGTTTCAGGTGCCTCTGCTATAGTCAGTTAATTTTTTCCTCTCTGAGAAAAATAAAACAGGTTGTCATAAAAGACTGTTAAGTAAGTGACGCAGGCCTGTATAAAGCAGTTAGGCAGCAGTTACTGTGACATTAAAAGCTTCACCAGTTCCTCCACTCAGTACCACAGACATCAGACAACTTCAGACACTTACATCTGAGAGAAAAAGGTCTTTGATTCTGATAGGAAACCTTTGCATAGAATTTAATTTTGACCTGAAAATAATATATCCCCATTCTCAACAACATGCTGCTTTGAGATTAGAGGCTGCTTCAGGCATTTCTAAGCAAGAGACTTTAATTAAAAAACACTTATGTGCAGTTTTTCCTCTGATGATTATATTCAGTGGCAGTCAAAAGAACTAAGCTGCTTTTGTAACCACACTAGACCACATTAGAACTATTCAATAATGACTACAGTATGTACAAATACCCCTTACATATTCACAACACAGAGGGGCAAAGATGAAACAGTGTTTAAAATAGAGTAACAATAAAGGAAATCATTGGATCTTAGCTAGCATTACATAACATGCTTATTTAGCTTAAATTTGGAGTTAGTATTTATATACATTCAGTGTCTGTAATCAGTGATCATTTGAAAAAAAAAATATGTGTACTAAAGTGACCATTTGCGAATCTCTGCTCTACCTTTCTGCATTATGTAAGTTGTCCTTTTAAAAATTTCTAGTGTTTGACGGTGCACTTTTAAAAATGTCATTGTGTCGTTGAGGCTGAAAGAACAATTATAATTCAACCACAAGTAGGTGTGGCATAAAAGCTTTTGTTTTGTGAAATGATAATGCTGTTCCTAATGTGGTAGCACAGATGGTGGCACAGAGCTTGAATATTTATGCTCAGTGTCCATCAACTCAGGTCAGAATTTCAGAGAGCAGAACAGGTCAGGCTGGGCTTTCCTGATGAAGAACAAAGACAGTACTAATGCAAGCAAATGCAGCACTCCCGTGTATTACTTATCGCTTTTAACTGAATCCGAAAATTCAGTCTACATTTAACAATGAACCTGAAGGAGAGAGATAAAGAGTGAGGATTGGCTCAGAGTTCAGTCAGATCTAACAGTATCACCTTTTGTAGCAGTTACATAATCTTGAACGCAGCATAGAGGTCAGGCACAGTGACCGGTCTATTGAAAAGAGTGAAGGCCACCTTTTTCTGAGATATGTTGGTTCCTGTATAGGAACCTGTAGCTGTGATCTGGCTGTTAGTGTTGCTCTTTGGCAGGAAACGAGGAACCTTTTTAGAGGAAGGTTTCAAGTGAAGAGGCAGGACAGCAAACCAAACCTTCTCCCACTGGCCTTCAAAAGAACATGTTACATATATTTATTTTGATATTTGTATGTTAAAGCTTCCACAGAGAGTTTTCAGCTGGTCATGAAACGGTCTTGATTTATTACTGATGCCTCTATACAGCCATTAGAAGTTAAAGAGACCATGAGAAGACTGTCCTGTGTTTAAATTTTCCCTGCCAAAGTTATAGTGAGTAGTGTGTTAGCCAAATAAATAGAAGCGGGAGAAGATTTTTCTTTGGATAATATTATTTTTTACCTTATTTTTTGTGGTTATTATGGTGGAAACCGCTTTTGTCCACAGGGGCCTCCAATATCAACATAATAGCTCGCTTCAAGCAGAGATGTGGAGCAGACTGGTAACCTCACTTCTTTCAGACTCCACTGACTAATGTTTCTTCTTCAGCCTGCCCCGACTGACATCACTTGAGTCACTTAATCAGATTTTGTGCAGTCCCGTCTGGAGGTACAAATGGCTTTATACAGCTTTTTTCACATACGCAGTAGTGCTCTGAAAGACCTGTAAATGCAGTTCCCCTTTAAACGTGCCCTAGATGATTATGCCAGCACTATTCAAATAGAAATCTTAAATTGCAGTAGCTTTATTTGTCTGCGTTTTCCTTGGATTTCAGACACAGACGCTTCGTATTGGACAACATCATGAATTGCAGAGATTCTTACAGTATAGTAGCCAATCCTTCTCTGAGCTCTGAGGACGATCCACAGGGACCAGAGGGCTGTAGTGCCGTAACTCTAAATTAGTAACTGTGCAGCAGCTGCCAAAAAAACTTCATAAAATGGATATCAGATGTGTCTCTTCGCATGACCTCTGCCTACTCTGCTGACAACTGTTGCCTAGCTTAAAAGCAAAGAGGAAAAATCATGAAACATACTGACAAATGTGGAATTAAATGCTTTCATGGTGTTAAACTAATAACTTTGGGTGGCTAGCATTGAAATAAAGTCTGGGCAGAACCTGCTGTCTCATGTTTTGTGGATTATTTTGAACTTTGTATCAACATTAAGTCTGTTCCAGGTTATGAAAAGATCTTAAATGCACTCAGAGAAGAAATACCATAAAGATATCAGTCATTGTTATTTATCATCACTGAATTAATTTGTGTAGCTCTAACATCTGAGGTCAAGTCACTTACAATGACTGACACGGTGCATCTGAAATAGCATGTGTTTTCTGCTTTTTTGCAGTGACGGATCACCATTTCTTGTGCACTGTGTTTTTATTAGTTTTTCTTACACAGTGGGAGAGACCGGGGTCTGCAAACACAGACAGAGACTCTGTTTACATGAAAGTCATTGGTGTATTTTCATACTGTGAAACAATGCTGGTCATAAGTCAAAAATAAAACTCCACAGTTTCTATCCTCTACCTGTTGTACCATGAATATTATTATTTCTTCAGGACATTGTGTTGAGGCAGCCATGCAAGTCTTTGAAAATCCCATTGTCCTTAGAAAGTGATTTGATGTCAACTCACTCACAGAAGCATTGCAAGGATAAAAAGATACAAAGTGATTTATTTACCATTTGCAACAAGGTTGTAAAATGACATTTTGTTGTAGTTCCCTCTTTCCCTCTTTCTACCTTAATGGGTGCACATATTCTCAAAGATCCAACATAGATTAGAAGATAGATAGAAGTATACAGCCTGAAATTAGCAGCAAACAATTGAAGCCACTTTATTTCTTATTGTATAATGTATCTTTTGAGAACCTAAGCTATTTATTTTTTATAACATATACATTACAAAAAATATTTCTAAATATGGATTATTTTGTTCCAAATAACCCACAGTAACCAGCAGAACCTTGAAGACTCAAATATGTAAAGTCATAAAGACATTTTGCTCTAAAAAGTGATAATGACTGCATTATCAAAAATGTTTAATTGCCTAAAGTACCTGATTTATTCAAGGATTTCATGTGTAGGATGTGGTGGCATCTGGCAGTGAGTTTGTAGACTGCAAACACCTCATCTCATCCTCCTGTTTCAAGTGTGTAGGAGAACCTACAGCAGCCGCGACACTCGCAAAAATATCTGACAGGCCGTATCTAGAGGCAGTGTTTGGTTTCTCAGTTCTGGGCTACTGTAGAAATACAGTGCTGCAACATGGCAACTGCCATGGAAGTGGAACTGTGCCCTATGTAGATATAATCAACTCATTCTGAAAACACAATGATTCTTATTTTCAGGTGATCGTACAATGTAACACCCCCCCTCCCCCCCAAAAAATAACAAGAAAAAGAAAAAAAG
>JAJHUR010094957.1:1894-24015 GCA_027495735.1 Lutjanus campechanus | reverse complement strand
TGGCCGCGAACACTATTTGTGGTCAGCGGCGGGGAGCGGAAATGGACTTCACCAGATTGGTTTTTTGGAATCTGAATGGGAAAACTTTCTGGGCCAGGGCTGAGTCTGTATTGGCCAGATTGAGGTGAGATAGAGTGGAGAATATGAGTGGAGAGATGAAGTTGACCCCAACCTTTTCATTTCTGCGCACCCCCCCTCCCGATCCCCCAGTGCTGCTGCTCCCCACCCCTCGCTCTGTGCTCAGCCTAGCAGGCACTTCCTTGGCAAGGTGGAAGAAAATATACCGTTAACTGTGGACATGGAGTCACTTCAGCTTCTGTCTCTCTTTATTTTCACCCACTTGTCTTCACTGTGATTCATTGTTCCCTTGCACTCACTGTCTGGAGTACAGTGTTGGCACTTCCTGTTTCATCGCACACATACAAGCACACACACACGCATGCATTTCGAGACATTTTTCACTTTCATCTACTCTGTCTCTTCTCCTACTTTTTCCCTCTTCTTCTCTCCAGCGGTGGTTGAAATCTTGGATGTATTGGCATGTCTCCTTTCATCACCCCACCGTTTGTGAGGAGGATCGAGGAGAGTGTACAGACCTGGGAGAGTGTGTGTTGAGGCGTAAAGGACCCTCTC
Organism: Lutjanus campechanus; assembly: GCA_027495735.1. NCBI lineage: Eukaryota > Metazoa > Chordata > Actinopteri > Lutjaniformes > Lutjanidae > Lutjanus > Lutjanus campechanus. The sequence continues at coordinate 23,382 of JAJHUR010094957.1, read as the reverse complement.
AGCCCTAAGCCAAGCCCTGTCCATCCGACGGAGAGCCCAGACGGTGTGATTCAGCCCTCCTGAAGCCTGGCCAACTCTTACTCACACTCACACACGCAGAGATACACACACACTCAGAGAGGCACTCAAAGAGAAAGTCACAGACATCCTCTCCCCTCTCTTAAGTCGCCACAGCGAGGCCGCACTGGAGAAGAGGTGCGGAGGGGGCAGCTCCGCGGTTCTCAATCCCCAGGGCAAGGTCACCTTCACCTGGCTCGAAGCATGCAGAAGAGATACAAGGACCGCAGAGGGTACAGGTTAAGTCTGACTTCTAACAAACTTCCCTCAAAACAGATTCAACTCCCTCCAGGGCAAACACATAAATTGAAGTATGTGTATGGGGCGACTGGCATGTTTTTAGACTTGCATGCATGATTTAGTGGGAGAGAGTGCTGAATGATGGAGAGGGTCATGAGCATGAATCTATAAGCCGTGGGGAGTTGGACTTGGATATTTGTGCATTTGTGTGATTGTATGAATCGCAAAATTGATACCATTCCAGGGGTGTCGTGCGGTGTATTTGGAAATCTCATTCAGAAATATTTTCTGGTGTGCAGATGAATGCTGTTTTCTGTCATAAATGATTTTCAGTTCTCTAAAAAACCTTTAGGCAGAAAAACTCATTTTAATTACATTTTTTAAACCACGAAACTCCAGTTGAAAATTAAACATTCAACGCTTATCATTAACATCAGCTGGAATTGCTGTAATCAGGGTGAATGGCCAGAGACAGCAATCTACCGCCCCCGTGTTACAGTAGGTTCAAAAGGCAATCTTTTCATCAAGTGTACCCATCATCCCACCGAATTAATTAGTGAATTTTAATCAAGCGTGGTACAGTATGCACTGTAAAAAGTCATACAGGAATTTTGTGGAATCAACTAATCTTTTTCTTGAACTTAGCAAAAGAAATGTACTATTTTTATTTGTTCAAGTTAATTAAACATAAAATTTCTGGTATTTATTTTCAGAACACTTCAGAACTTATAAACATGAGGTCTTCTAACTTGAAGTCTTTTGACTGGAAATGATGAGTTGAATGAGTTAAATCAAGTCATTAAATTAAGCTTCTAAAGGAACAATTGTAGCAGATTTTGCAGTATGAACTGTTTGAAAGTTAAAACTCTGGTGAGACCGTTCTTTTTATAGGCTGAAGAAAACATAGGAAGGTAACTTGCTGTGTGTCTCTCATACACTTTAAGATAAGTCATGGTTGTTTGTTATTCACAATATTCCTGTTCACAACAATGAAAACAATATGAACCCCGGTGAAGGGGACAGTTCTCTCCAAAAATAAAAAATACAGATCTTTTCTCTTTTTTCGTGGAGCTATTGGCCATAGAGATGTCTGTCTCCTCTCGAATATAGTGGCATTAGATGGCATTCAGCTTGTGGTGCTCAAAGTACCAAAAAGAAAACTGACATCTGACATTTCAGAAAATATGTCTTTTTGTAGGACAAACTGTCCCTTTAGAATTTGATGAATTCACTGAGAGCAGTTTCACATGTTGTCTTTGTAGCTCCAACAGGAGCAGCTGCAGCTGCTTTGATTGAAATTAAGAACCGACTTTTCAAACAGAGAGAAGGAAAAAAGGAAATAAAATTTGTTTGTAATATTTGTCAGTGTTACTAAAGAGTTGTTGGTTCAACTTAATATCTTCAGCTTATTGAACATGTTACAACAACAGAATTAATTCAGTTAAAACATAATTAATGAGTTTATTTGACAAGAAAGGTTCATTTGTTTTGAACCATTACAATAACCTCAACTTGTCTTTTCTGATTCAGTTAATTTAAAAATTTAAGGCAGCCCGAACACAACATTTTTAAGTTAAAGGACAAATCTGTCATATATTTACTGTCATCACAGGTTAAGGAAACAGGCTAAGTTGAAATACTTCTCTGATAGCAATGCCACGGCTGTGGTGTCCTTTGAAATTTCTATTCCGACTCATAACTTATGTTATTATTTGCCCATTTCATGTTAATTAGAGTTAACATTAATACCAAATGTGCAAAGAATGGATAACTGCCTGTTTATGAGTTGTAAGAAATCATTAATAATCTTTTATATGGAGTAGATGTTTATAAGACAAGTAAGACAGGCAGCCACTGAACTCAAACTCCAGAGTGGGTATTTTCAGAGCAGTGGGCTTTTCTTTTCAGGATAACAGGCTTAGCTTTACATTGACAGACAACTGACAGTTATATAAAGTTGATCAACTTACAGTGTAGGACTTGTACAGTAGTCACATGTTATTTTCAGTCGACAGTGTTGCCCTCGCCCTGTACTCCTGCAGTGGTCCTGCAGCCTGCCTGAGCTTTCTCAAGTCTTGGGAGGAGGGGGCTGAGGGAAACAGGTTGTCAACCATAGATCATATTTTGAATAAGATTTCAACTTTTTAATATACAGTCTACCATTCAAACTTTCTATTTGGACTGCTGTGCTCATTTCTGGACAAGCAAATGCTTCATATTTCTCCCTCTAAAAAAAGGAGTTTTTTTTTTTTACAGTGTGGGCTACAGGCCTGGATTTCCCATTGCATCCCAGGCTAGTCACGACGTGTCCTGTTATGTCCTGTAAGCCAACAGGATGTCCACATTAGCAGTGGCCTCATTGTGTCCAGGTAGGTTAGCCTTGTGGCAACGTTGTGGCAGACTTTCCCTTCCTGGCATCGTATCCACCCTCCCCCTCCAACTTCAAAACTCCACTCCCTCCCGAGGTACCCAGTGGGAAGAAACAATGAAAGGCCGACCCGCCGCACGGTTCAATCACATCTAGACCCGGAGGCGCTGGGAGGGGACATTGACGTATGTGCTTTAAGGACATATAATAGTAGGGAACATCATGTTATCAAGTTTGAGGACAAAGCAGAGCAAAAGCGTGTGTATGCATGCAAGTTGTACCGTGAGTGTATACCTTATTTGAAGCAATGCATGGACCAAGGAAGAGTGGGAAGAGTGAGAGTACAGAAGCAAAGGGAGGAAATAGAGAAAGAGAGAGGGAGGGGGAGTGTGACAAGCGCCATAACGTCCTCTGAGATGCATTTGGACAGAGTGAGCATCTGTCAAAACAAGGCAGCCTCAACGGCCGCCTCACTAATGGCTATGGACGTGAGCGACAGAGGGGGAGGAGAGACGGTGGGGTGGCACTTGCACATTCAAAGAGACACACAAGATTGCTGCTGCACACACACACACACACGCACACACACACAGAGAGAGAGAGACAAATCACGCATGCACACACAAACACAACAGCTGCAACTCCTTTTTTTGCTCGCAGCAGATCCCACCAATCATTTGATACCAAATTTCTACAAAGCAACACTGTAATAGCTATTGAACTACTTTCATGTTTGGGTGTGTGTGCGTGCGCGTGTATGTATTCATGCACTCAGTGTCTGCGTGCGAGCGCAGTGTGTGCATGTTTACCTTCCAACAGTGTTTTTGGTTGTCAGATACCTTCTACCATCTCTCATTGTGATGAATTGGGCCCTGTGTCAATCACTCATCTGAATTGTTTTTTTTTTTCTTTCTCATTTTTTTTTTCAAGGCAATTTGGGCAGAGTTGTCTTTTTTTCACTCCCGCTCTTTCTCTCTCTGTAAGAAACAACCACGAGCAATCATCCTTGGGTTTAAATCACAGTGTTGGAAGGAAATGTGACTCTTCATGGCAGTTATAACAATTACATTGCCCACACAAACAATATCATAATTTTGACAACATCCCAGATCACCTTAAATCAAATAGACTACCTCTTTTACAATTGCCCTGTGTGTTTGATGAGAATTGTAGAAGATTAAATAAGGGAATATAAAGTAATATTGGGCTTGTATTTCCTATTTCCCCCCAGGTCTATAGAGAAAGTGTGCAGGAAAAAAAAATACTATAATGTTACCCAGATCTTAACTGCCTGAGGCTACTACAACTGTGCGCGCAGCAGGAACACATGCAAAAAGACAGAGCCCCATTAGAAATGCAAACTAAATTACTCGAAAAGTATTAATTAAATCTCTCAACCTTTATCGTTTCTAAGAAACTGTGTCTGTTTTTAGTGTGTTGTTTTTAGCGTACATAAGGGTAGAAGATCCCTTGAGCCATAAGATTTCTTCCCTTTCTATCTTGTATAGAGTAAATATCTGAATATATGATGACTTTTAGGTTTTATTTAAAGAGGGTTGTAATTATGAAGGCATCCTTGAGACAACCATGAATATAAATGCGCTGTGGGTCAAACAATGGCTGCAAAGAAATGTATGAATGTTGACTACAAATTACTACAAATCTTACATTCAATGCAGAAGAAGCTGGAAAATTCTCCTTCCAACTTCAAATTACACAACTGGATACACTCATGAGCATTTATATTGCAGAGCTGGAAACAAAAGAAAGATGCCCTTTTGTAGATTTTGAACTCAATATTCATGACACATGGTTTTGACAAGGCATACAAATTGGCTGCAGATTAGACACAGGCTCTTTTCCACAAAATTATCAATCTCGGAGATTAGATTAGAGTTTTTAAAGATGCTCAAAAAATTAGTTTTGCACCACATACTGCACTCATAAACAAATGCCCATACATTGTTATGAGGAGCTTTTTCATGTTGGCTGCCCACAGTGTTTTAGAATTCATCCACAAGTCATATGGCTTATTTACAGTACCTGTCTGGAAGATACTCATTAAAATGTGTATAAGAACAAAAAAAGTTTTTTAGTTATTACCTGGACAATAACAGCTCTCAAATCTGATATAGCAGATCATCTCCTCCTTTATGTACAGTACAAACAACATGAATTTTAAATGCTGCAACACTGCCTAAATTATATGCTTACACCAGTTATCTCCACCCCTTTTAGATGATATTGATATAAAATTCAACATACTGAAGATAAAGTAGGGCCTATTGTCAGAGAGTCTATAGTATTGCATGACCAAGGTTTACAATAGCCGACATATGTTGGCTTTATGCTGGTATCACATGTAGTTGCCCAGCAGATGAAAATATCAACGTCCAATTGTCCACAGGGAAATATACCAACTAGGCCATATAAAATATCTAAAATAAAAAAGGCACGTTTTTTATTTAAATAAATAGTAAATTATTTGTGATTGTTTTTTATTCAGTATTAATGTTTGCTGCATACTGTGCACAGAGCTGAATTAAACAGTGACTTCCAAGAATGACATAAATTGATACATCTGGCTGAGTGGCTTGTAATATTTTGTTTTGTTATATACAGTATGATCTAAGTGAGGAATCAGAATATCTGCAGTTTGCATAATCTTAAAAACAAATATTATGCACTTGAAGATTGAATCATCACTATAGTGTATGGGACTGATCAGATCGAGGCATATGGACGTGATCAGACAGAGCACAGTTTTTGCAGTGATGGGCCTTTTTCCAGTTGATGAGAGACAGAAAGAGAGAACGGTCATTTGAACTGGCTGCTGCATAATATTCTCGATATGATGAAACTCATATTAAAAGTCTGTCTAACATTTGATTGTGTGGTCAGTCATACCGCAGTTGATTAATATATGTAAAATTGCCGTTGTAGGAACAGTGGTTAAATGACCTGTAATGTGCCACAATTTGATGGTACACACACACACGTTCACATGCATGCATGCTTGTATAATAGTTACACTTACGTACTTAAACAAATAACATTGCACCTTACATGGCTATTTAAAACCTGTTCCATAGTTGTTCTATATGGCTGGAATTCTTGCATATTAACAGCTATTGGTTGTGTTTTGTGTAAAAGTTTGTGCAAGACACATGTTACAAAGTGGAAGTACAGTATGTTTAAGAAAGTGATCACTTTAGCAGATGGTGAACAAAAACTATAAAGACAGGGCAGTAGCCTCTGATGAGGGCTAAAATGCATAAATACACAATAACTGTTGATGAAATATGTACTGTATATTATTTGTTTTAAGTTACATTCAAGTGACTGTAAGTTAATATTTTGATATTATGTATTTTGAACACTATAAACATCTGTTTGACTCCAGGTTGCTAGAAAGTTAGACAGCCACATCAAAGTTGAATACTCACCACCTACATATAACACTGCATACACTTTCTCTGCAGTGGGAAAACTATAGGTTACACTGTAGGTGTATTTTCACTGAAATGTGGGCAATTGTTTCAGCCCTGCATCATCAGTAATGCACCTCATACAATGAAGCATTGTAACCTCGCTCACACATGAAAGCTCGTTTGGTGCACTATTATCTAACGAGGACCAGCTGGAACAATGCCTAATCAGGTCACCTTTAAAAAGCCCTTAATTAAGAGCTTTGGTCAGCAACTTTGTTGTGCCGTTCCGCAGGACTGGTACCATACATGTCTGCATACATTCAGAGGCTCTTTGGCAACATGCAACAAAAGAGTGGTAATTGCATGAGGTCATAAAATAAGGTGCTAAAGGGCCGTCCACACAAACAGTAACTATAAATTAACTCACAAGGTGTAGCCTAAAATTCTTTAAATGCTTATATAAGAAAATATTAGGCTGCAAAATACACGTCAGAAATGTAATTTTGTGGAGATATGCTGCCAAATAGTCTTTGGCGTTAATAGGGTCCTTGATCCTCTTTTATGTGGGCTATTGAATTGACGTTGACTCATATGAAAATATGAATAAAATTTGTCTTCAAAGGACAAGAACACTCATAACAGAGTGTAGGATTCTCCTAAAAGCTTATATATGCCTCCTTTACATCTGAAATTAGATTTGTCCATCACTGTCCACTTTCGTTCTTTTACGTGGGCATAGGTGTTAAGCAATACATCCACTAGAGGGCGACGCTCAGAGTCAAAAGTTACCCCAGAGAAGAAGAAGAGTCCACAGTTTCTGAGAACAAAAAACATGGAGATACTGGAGGAGGTTGTAATAATGTACCTTTTAAGAAAGAGGCAAAAGTGGAGGCTGCGTTGAAGATAGATGGTCTGTCAGCCATTAAACACATCATGACATGTGGACGGAGAATTCTTTTCATTGACTAATTGTCAACAAATGTTTTTTCCATTACTCTCGGATTCTTTAAAACTTCTTTGTCGTGTCCTGTGGTCGTGTCCTGCTTGAACAATTAGCTACACTGCTACACTGCCCATATGACCAGTGGTACTGCTCCATTTTGTCCATATCTGTAAGCTTTCAGAAAATGAATGCAGAGTATGTCTGCATGTCTAACATGCAGCATTAATACACATTTACTCTTCTTGTCTTTAAAGCATGTGACCCATATCCTTCTGCTTTTCTTTTTGTTTCTCTGCTCTGGTTGTACAGTAGCAACAGGTAATTAATAACCATTTTCCTAAGCTGTCGAACCACAATGAGCATTCTTCTGTTGAATTTTCTCTTATTTTCTCTATTATCTGTACTGAGGTTAAGTGATAGCCATAGTTAGTTGTATGAGGGTGTAAAAAGTTAAATTAGAATCCAATCAGGTTTTTCAAAAATACGCTAATTTGCTTTCTTGCAAAGCATAATCAATCTCATGTCCGAGATTGAAGTAAAAATTACAAGGCAGGGACATTTAACTTGGCTTAGCATAAAGACTGGAAGTAGAGGGAAACAGCTGGTCTGGATCTTTCCAAAGTACAAAACCAACTTGCTAGCTTGCCAATCAATGCTGTCTTTCAGTCAGTATTGTCTTTTGGGATTTGATATTGTTTGTCTGACTCCAGGGTAAGTGGGCATATCAATTGTTGAGCCAATACTAATAGAATATTAACAGAAACTTGGTTGTTACGTTGTCTAAGAGCAGTATGGAGGCATTTTATATTTTTTCTAGTTGTTTTTTTTTACATTTTAAAAGTGGTCACCATTCACTTACATTGAGATTCTGCATCACTGTTTTCCTGTGAAACTCCAGCAGTGTTTTGCGGACTGATAAAATAAGCCCAATCCTCAGTCAGAGGAGGGTGAGTAGATAATGACTGAATTTTCATTTTTGGGTGAACTATCCCTTTAAGTCTGAGGAAAATTAAATTTATTTGACTGACAACCCTTGTTTTAAGATCCCATAAGTTAAACACACAAACTTTGCCTCTTTTTCAGTGTGTGTCTCCCTCACACACACACACACACACACACACACACACACACACACACACACACATATGCGTACACACACACAGAGCATTGCATGGTGTGTTTTTGTTGGGATTTTGACAAACAACAACGGTGACCTTTAAGGGAGGCGAGGCAGCATGGCTGTGATCACAGGGAATGGAAACGGAGCCAGAGTGAAATGTCAACCGTCCCTGTGGTCTTAGCACTGACGCAAAACTGCCAGAAAAAGGGAGAGAGAGAATGTGTGTGTGTTTGTGTGGTGTGTGTTGGTGTGTGTGCGAGAAAGAGAGAGGGAGAGACTATGTGTGGTAATTTTGCAAGAGATTGTTCTGTGTATTGTGTGGTTATTTGAGTCCATCAGTGTGTGAAAGTGCATCATTGTGCATGTGTGTGGCAGAAGACTGTATTATCTGAATTGTTTCTGTAAAGTTTAGCAGGGCTTATGTGCCTCACAGGACGCCATGTTTTATCATAAATGTGCATCAAACATTTGGCAAACATAGCCGACACCCGCTGAGATTCATATCAGTCATCCTGGTGGAAAGATTGCAAAAAGAAATCACTGCACTTACAGTTGATGCTTCATCACTTCTGCCGAGTATCTGGGAGTTTCCTGGCATTAACCTCCGCACATGAGTCACACGGTGTTAGAGTCATTATAGTCACACGATTGATGTGTGAAATGGTATGAAATTTATGAGGCAGGATGCTGAAACCGTGACATTGTCACTATGATGACGCCCTTCCTCCAGGTTGTAGCTAGCATGTTGAAGAACTACTGAGGTGGAGATGTTCACAACAGGATTGTATGTAGCAGACAACCTCCGCCACACCAACAAATGTGTTCCAAATCAAACCCTACGTAAGGAACACCACTATAGGGACAGTTTAGGGATTTAAAAATCTTTACTCCTTCTACTATGTGACTGCAGTGACAGTTATTTGAAATGCACATGCAGAGGACAATGCTGATAAGTAGCAATTTAAACTCTTAAATTGATTATATTACTTCTTTTTTTTTTTTTAAATAACCTCTGTCTTAATTGTTTGAACACTCGTTCAAACTTTACAGACTTCTAAATAGGCAATATTCAGCTCAGCTAAAAACGGAAATCATGTGATCTGTAACACATTTTTTATTCTAAGGTATCAATTTAATCTATTTATCATTATACAGATACTTAATTTTCAGAATAGAATAGGATAACATATAAAACAAAATAAAATAATACATTATATACAGCTATTTATATACATGTATACCAGCAGGACATAATTCTATAGTGCATTTTAAAATATGCATCATGTTGAATGTGAATTAACAAGAGTGTGATGATAATATGGTCAAAATCATAAAATGTTTGACATCTAGGAAACACTTTCCACCAACTTTGACTTCGAGTCCACCTCCCCTCGTCCTGCTGGAGTCCTGCTAGTTCATTCAGCCTGGACCACAGTCCCCCCCGTTGAGTATAAGACCATAATCTAGGATGTTGTAATGGAGCAGGTCTTTGTGAGATGTGGCACAACAGTCTCTGGTTTACTGTTGCTTGGCCGGTCTGAGTCCCACTTCATCTGTGTTGACCAGCCATGCACAAAACTACATTTCAACATCCATCCCTCGAGCTATGTCTTTACACAAACTCCCTAAAATAAGAAAGATCAAATATAATATGTGAATATATGAATGCTGAAATTAAAAGATAAATATCATCTTTACTATTCTCTTTTCATTTGTATGCAGCATATCTAGGCCTGTTTAAGTTCTCTTTAAGCTCCTCCTACACGCCAGATTGCTGCTCAGAGGGTCAGTACGGTTCACATAACAATAAAAGTAGGTATCCATAAAAAAATACAGAAATAAATTGTAAAGTTCCCAGATTGTTGCTTATATACCCTCTTGTTCACTTATCCTGTTCCTATACATCCATTTTTGTATGTTGGTGATTTTTTGTGCCATTCTAAGTCCAGTCCAGTTTTCTTAACACTGTGCTTGTTCTCCTTGACTAAGTGATATGTTCTTAGGAAAGGGGAAAAGTTTTTGTTTTATATGAGTGCTTCTGGTGCAGTCAGCTGCTATCCTACACATTTTAACTCAGGCTTTCCTCATGTGAAGCACATGTAAGGCTTGCTGCAGCAGGTTAGTACCATCAAACATACAGTACCACACTTACCGGCACTTGTTTATGCTCAGTTACATTATCAGAATAAATAAATGATGTTCTTAAATGTGCTAGTTTATTTGGACATACAAAAGCCTTGCTGGTGTGTGCAGGTAAACAGCTATGAAAGAAATTTTAGTTTTGACATATCAAAGCGAAGTAGAGGTTTTCCCACAAGAATGGTTTCAAAAGCAGAAAGATACATTTTTAAATCCCTCCATTCAAGCTTCACTGAGTACTAAAAAAACAGCCCCACAATCAATACGATGGCCTCCTGTGTTTTGCAAGAAGGGAGTGAGGGAGAGAGACCAATTTCTGAGTTTTTCATGTAATGTTCATGGAACAGAGGCAAGGAATTGCAACAAGGCTGGCTCTCCATTCATATTTTTAAAAGCTTTGGGTGGATGTTACAACTAGGCCGCTGCTTTGATTCTTCTACTTTGTTCACCAGAGAGCCACAGTGGTCTTGGCATTTCAGCTAAGGCTTTTTAAAGACCATGGTGCCCTCTTACCCACCAGGCAGAAAAACGTAGCTTGAGGTAACTGTGAATATTATGCAAATAAAATGCAGAATGTGCGTCATGAGAGGGGTGCAGAGGTACTGGGGTACCCCCAAAGGTGCCCCTAATCTAGGTTCCACTTGCTACACACCTGGGACACCCGGGTCTCTGCAGTTTGGTTGGGCAGAGGGAGGCACAGCATGTGTGGATCTGGCACAGTTTGAGGTAAGGAGCCCGTCTGTCAGAGCAGTATGGATGCTGTAGAAATGTGCCAGCTGATAGAAAGGCAAGTGGGAGGGTGTCACCGTGGGGGCTGTGCACCCTTTGAAACCCCAAGAGCTGTAACTAACCTACACACACAGAAACAATAGCATGCTCTGCTTTCCACTGTGGGAGGCATACATTTAATCAAAGGAAATTAGATTGCAGACTTTGCTTGTGTATGTGGCTCCTATGGACCAGTAATCAGATTGTTTCATACTGTATCACACATTGCACTGTATCATATTGCATTGTGGTGTATTATATTGTATCATATCATGTCATATCATGTTACTATATCGCATTGCATTTAATTGCATCATATATTTATTTTGATTTTTTATCGGATCCTGTTGTTTCTCCCGTCTTCTACCATAGGATCAGGTCGCTGAGAGTAACAACAAAATGTCTCGACACTTTCTACAGTATATTGAGATGTGGAGTTTATATATGTGAGTATAGGTGCTATGAAGGATATTAATTTATATATTTTTACTGCTTTGTTGATGCTTGCCAGTGAATGGGATGTTCTGTACCTGAAAGTGTTAAATACATGCACATTAGTGTTTAATTCCTCAACAATTACTATGACAAAAAATATTTGTTAATGACCAACTTTTCATGACTAAAACTAGAGAAAGCATAACCATTTGAAATGTGTACTATGATGAAATACATCACATTTTACGTCAACAAATAAAAACTAAATGATAATATGAAAGATGGACAAATTAACTCTTTGTTGTTTTAATGCAAAGGCCTATTCAACAAACTGCTTGTGTCTGCGGAATCACACACTGTAGCTTAACTCTTACTAAAACAGTATGCTCTGCTGCTCAAAATATTTTACTTAGTTTACATCCCCTGAGCAGAGAAAGTGCAGGGCAGAGGGGTTGTTTGGTTGAACATGTCAGTCTAGTTTGCCTCATTCACTGATCCTTTATCTGACTGAGGTTTGTCCAGAATCTATGGCCCTGACCAAAGCCCTGAAATATCAGTGGCCTTTGGGCTGTATTATGGTCCTGAATGGATATGTAGATGGACAGCTGCAGACAAGACAGATGCCTAGTAGTGCCGATATAAAACTCTCTGGAGTCTGCTTGGAGGATGCGTCCCACACAGTAGATCGACACTTGTAGTAGCAGCATGGACTGCACCGTCACAACAAATTTGGGGTGTGTACAGTAGATGTCTGCACAGAGCCCATGCGTACACCCTCTGATGACCAAATTTACATCTAGCAGACCGCCACACATTCACAGACGCAGAAAGTACAGTACTATCTTTATTGTGCTGTGAGCTGAACAAAATCCATGGCGCTGTCCATGGTGCTGAAATAACCAACACATTTGTAATTGCAGAGTGTACCTTTTTTTCAGTCCCACCCATCTGTCAGTTTTGCCTTGAATCTATGATATTATACATATTAAAACACATGGGTGTTAAAATAAAATGGGTATTAAAAATAGAGAACAAAAAGAGTCATCCATGAATTAGTTATAAACTCAGGGGTAAAATAGATTGTAGCTCTATTATTTCTGTCAACACAGTTGGATATACAGGTTTAAAAACGTCTCGAAGCTCTGTGACCCTTGATTCTGCTGGTGCACTAAAGGGGCAAAAAAGTTCACATTTGAAAGGACTTTTACATGAACTTTGACTACACAAATGCAAGTGCAGGTGGAGTGTTCTCCAAAGACAACTGACCTGCAAGTGAAAGGCAGACCAAGATGGCGGAAAGTGAGAAACAAACGTGTGAGCGTGTGCGTGGCATGTGTGTTTGGCGTGAGTACTCGTGAGAGCATTAGTGAGCGTGCATGTGTGAGCGGGTGAGCTGCTGGGCTGTATTGGTATTTTGAAATGTGATTGACAGAGGAGAAGTCTATTAGGTGAGATTGTTAACAGAGTTGAGCCTGTTATCTGCTCCAGGCAGCCGTGAAAGGGGACGGCTGATTCACAAGGAAGCTATTGAGAATTTCAAAGGTGTTGTCTGACTGATTTGGGCCCGAGCCCACGTCACACTGAGCCAGCGAGCCGGGCTTGTTCTCCAATCCGCGCTGATCAATGCGCTTTCACATTCTCCCTCCTTCGCTCTGTCTGTTTCTCTGTTGCTCTTTTCTCTGAATAAGTTCCTCTGTTCTCACATTTCTTCAAGCATTTTAAGCCTCTTTTTGTTTCTACTTTGCTAACTTTGCATTTTCCTCAGCCTGTGATACAAATTGTGTCTTTTCTCTCTGTACTGCATTTTTCAACGTGCAAGAAACTTTGCTTATACTGTACGAAACTTAATCCGCACAATTAGGCATATAGAGACAACTAATCAAGCCGCACTTGTGCGCAGGCAGGCCCAAAAGCAAATAAAGTTAGCTGATTTGCTTACACTGTACTTCCCATCCTTGTTTTAGCTGCATGAATATTTTATATCCTTTTTGTTTATGTTGCTTGTGAGCATTAGTTGAACAGCCATCTCCACCCCATGAATTTCTTTGAATACCAAATACAGTTAACAGAGTGAAAACTCTATTCTCAGTGGCTGAATAGGATCTAAGAAATTTGACTGCAGGGGCTGCACACTCTTAGACCAGAGTAGAAATATGGAAATAATAGTCAAGAAATGTGTGTGTCTGTGTAGTTTGGAGTCAGCTGGGTGCATGTGTGCGCACTGAACTCTGTTTGACCTTGGTTTTGATTCACCAAACATTGCCAAGGGGATGCAATGAATTCATGTGCATGTGTCTGTGTGTGTAAATGCTTGTGAGAATGCATGTGTGGCAGCGTGCAAGGTTATCCATTGGCTAAGGCAAACGAAATATGACATCCAGCTCCACACGTACACACACATGCATACATGTTGTAGACGCTTTAACACATAAACCATGCAACATGAAGGCCTGTGTGTGTTCTCCTGCTGCGGGCAGGACCCCAGAGGCTGTCTGCTGGGCTCATTGGGCCCGGCTTTAAGAGATGTGATTAACCAGTTCAGAGAGAGGTGAGGGGAGAAGCAGGAGGAGTGCCGCAGGGAACTGGTCCAATAGGAGCATTACCCAAAAGAGCTTCTACGCCGCTGATCCAGGAGGGTTTTTAACAGCAGCGGTCCTGGCGTATGGATGTCAGTCCATGTTATGCAAAATGCAGATGGTAGCCCACCTTTGTGAAAATCCCATTTCAGATGTAATGCTTTGCTTTAAGAGAAGAGGGCTGATATAAATATGTTCAAAGAGCAGAGACACTGTTTGGATCTGGTGACAAAACTGTGGTGGGTGTGTCCAGGGGCCAAAGTTTTGAAATGTCAACAGGAAAAATGGTGTATTTTGACATGAACTGTGAGTCTAAATGAATCAGCAGAGTAAACACTGAACAGCAATGTGTGAAGGCCTACAGGTGCAGTGATTTATTGAAATGTATCTGCCATCTCTCTTCTTCCCTTCTGAATTCTCACCTCCTTTCATTTCTCTCCTCATTTCAGCTCTGTCTTGGCTGTCTTTTTTATTCAGCTGAAGCTGTGTCTTTCCTTGTCTCCCTTTACTGTTAGACAATCCAAGTCAATGAGTTGTATGCATCCATTTTTTCATTTATACATACAGTAGATCGTTATTCTGAGTGACTGAGTGAGTGTTACTCAGAAAATATACACTATTACTGTATATGTAAAGTGTTAAGTCACAATATTGCAAGTCACAATGATGAAAGCTTTTTTTTCCAGAAACTACACACAGGATGTTACTGTAGGGCAGAGGGTTTGTTACAAAGAAACACAAAACACATAGATGGAAAATGAATGACAGTAATGTTACTGACTGTAAGACAGAACTTTTAGGTTAGTCAGTGTTAGTGATGCGACAATATATCGAATGTTGTGATATCATAATAAAAAAAACAGGACTGTGAAAATATCTATGACGATACTATATGGTTAATGTTTCAAAATTATTATAATTTTATTAAAAGAGTGCTACTGAACTCTGCCTTATTTTGCTTTTTTTTTTTTTTTTTTTTTTTTGCAATTGTACATAAAGAATTAAAGTATCAATTGCCAAAGACAATTCATGACCATTTGCACATGCTTAGGTCATGGCTGACTACTTTTATTTTATTTAATTAAAGAATAACAGCACAAGTGCTTTTTATAAAATAAATAAATAAATACAAACGCAAATGTACATCAAATGTAAAAATTATTTCTTTGTTTTATGATGTTGCAATAAATATTGAAATGTGAACTTTTCATTGTGGTATTGAGTTTTTTGTATTGTTGCATCCCTAATAGGCCTATATAAATATGTACTGTTTCTGTACTTCTATTATATATACTGCTAACTTAATACTTAGATAGAGGGGCCCGAATCGATTATTCCTGAGATATTATTTGGGAAAGCACAAATAAAACAATGGAAGCGGATATTTCTTCTGTATGAGGTTGTGTATTATTATTTTGAAAAAACATAATGATTCCCTCAGTATAGTTGAAACAGGTTGCATCTACTTCGGCCAATTTGAGGTATCACCCCGCGGGCACGTTAGTAAACCAAATCAAACGCACCCGGGAAGTTGTCCAACAGGTGCATGTTCGGTTTGGCTAAATGCTGAAATGGTCATGGCGGCGGAACTTCTCTCTCTCTCTCTCTCTCTCTCCCTTTTTATTATTTTTTTTTTACTACAACTACTTTTTTACTACGGACTTCTTCCTTCAGTGAGGTGTGTGAGGACTTCATGCTGTTTATGATTATCTCTGTCACAGCTCAAAATGTTTGAAAACTTTGAGGAGCACAGTGGGAGACAGCTGGCTGAGTGGACTGGGACAGAGAGGCTGTGAGGACTGGTTATAATATTTACTAAGGATGGTCAAGCAAAGAAATTGAAGCCAGAGCAGATGGCGGAGGACGGTGCACAAGACACAGAATGACGTTCAGACAGGTGAGTAACCATTGCGTTGCTTAGCTACTGTACGTAGAATTGCATGTGCGCACTTTACCTCATGTAAAAACTATGCAGCTTTAACATGTGTGTTTGTGGCTGCAGCCTGTGGAGTTAATGTTGTTCATACATCTCTGTGTTGTCTGCGTGGTGGTGTTGTATTCTGCTGTTAAGTGCTGGTTATTTCATTTCTGTAGCTTAATGTTGCTTGTTGCACCCGCCGCGGTGCCCATAGGTTTTGTCTCTTTTCTGGTTAGTCGTGAGGCTATAGCGG
This sequence comes from Lutjanus campechanus, assembly GCA_027495735.1. NCBI lineage: Eukaryota > Metazoa > Chordata > Actinopteri > Lutjaniformes > Lutjanidae > Lutjanus > Lutjanus campechanus. Next base: position 7,134 of record JAJHUR010094957.1, on the reverse strand, counting down.
AAGGCAGCGGAACATTACATTTTAAGAGACGTAATTTTTATTTTTATCTAAGTAGGCTACATTTTTACACAAGTACATCTACATATCCTGTACATATCACACCCACTTCCGTTCTGCTATCCAAACTCAGACACAGAGACAGATCATTGGTTGAACAGATACGGATAATTACGTCTCTGTGCACCTCTACTTGGAGCTTTGTAATATTGTTGTAAAAAATATCTCTATAACACTGAATAATTGAAATGCTTTCAATACTCATTTTTTGCAGTATCCATACTCTGGTTACAGCTGCACTTTCTCATCCTCTTTTCCATCCAACAGCAAGTGGACACACACACACACACACACACACACACACACACACACACACACAGAGGTGCAGTGCCCATATAGTCCCACACCCTCTCACTTACTCACAATAATATCTTCTTCTGGTTAGTCATGTCATAGCCTTTTTACATCTATCTTTTAATAATGTTTAAAATTTTATGCCATCAGTGTTGAGTCTGGTTTTCAACATGGTATTGTAAATGGTATCGAATATTAATATTTTTAAAGGTACTGTATCGAAATGTGAAATTTCAGTATCAAGACAACATTACTTTGTAATATGTTATATCATTTATCTGTTGATACCTGTGATTGTGGAGCATCTGAAAAAGAGAAACAAATCATATCTTATGGCAGCCACTTGCTTGGCTCTGCTTGTAGGCATCACACCATGAAGGTATTAACTAAACCAAATGTCAGTCCAGGCTGACACTCCAGTGTCCATATGGCCATTAGGGGAAGTCAGCACATAGTTGTTCAATATTTGGATAATCAATCATTCAGTTAACCTCACACGCACCAATTCTCCTCTGAAAAGAAGAAAACGATCCATATCAAATATCCCACCTTTGGTGGTGTTTGTCACTGGCTGTTTATTGTCACCTTTGGCCTCGACCCAGACCTGACCGATTAAGATAATGTGTAACAGTTTCCTTAAGTTCCATTCAGATTATAGTGATTGGTAGACACTTCTAACAAGTAAATGGTAAATGGATTGCACTTACATAGTGCCTGAGAGCAGCGCAAAGTACTTCACAAAGCACTTTACAATGCCTTCAATCACTGACACACACCAGTCGTGGATGAGCTGCCATGCAAGGCTCATGGTTCTCTGGGTTTAGTGCAGGTGATGTCCTTAAATGTCTTCTTTTGTTCACAAACCAAAGATATTCAGTTTACTGTCATAGATGACCAAAAAATGAAAATATGTACATATGAGCAGCTGGACTCAGAATTTTCTTTTTTTTTCTGAATATATGACTCAAAACAAATAGTTTATCAAAATAGTTGGCAGTTAATTTAATAGTTGACAACTAATCTATTATAATCGACTAATCTTTTCAACCCTAGTATGTTTGTTTTGCTTTTAGCTCTAGAGACAAGTGGATGGTATATAGATTGAAAACAAAACAGGTGAAAAATATACAAAAGACTGTGTAATCTTTTAAAACTCAGCTTTAATTGTGTGTAATTGTGATTTCAGATTTTCAGCGATGACTGAACTTTTTATGTCAGGTATGTGTGTTTTTGAGCCAACATAGAATTTATTGTATTTATATTTTACTGACTCAAGGAGATTAAACTATATAATAAATATAAATATAATGACTAATGAATTTCTGGCACCGCAGCTTTTGTGTTACATCACTTGAATAATCTGCATCTGATCAAAACATTTCCTGAAAGCAGGCTAATAAATTGTAAAGGAAATAAGAAATACAAGTGATTACACATTGTTCTTCAGTGTCTTTACACATACAGCTACCAGTAAGCCTTTCCTCCCTGATGCTGCCAACTCAAACAGCGGCACAATCGCCACAGTAGCAATTTTCTCACTCTATTGAAAATGCGGCCCAAAGAGTTTCCGCATATGTTCTTTGATTGCTCCCCTACTGCTTCACTCAGCGGCTGGCCAGGTGATTTGTTTCTCTTCACAAACAAGCAGGGAGAAATTGTTGAGGGAGGTACGCTTTCCTTACTTTCACTGGAGGGGCACTGCAGAAATCTCTCTGAAAATCCTTGAAGGAATTTGTTTTACTTTCTGCGTAAGTTTTGTAGTTTTGCCTGTCATTTCTGTAGTTATAATCCAGTTTTAGTCACTAATTAATTGCTGGGATATGGGTTCAGCACCATATCTACTTCACAAAGATGTTGTGAAAACAAAAATAAACTTAAAGATGCAGTAAGAGATTTTGGTAGTTGATCGAGTCTCATTTCCAGGTCATCAAATACTGACACTTTGGACTGGCATTTGGCAACTTGGAAATGAGACTCAACAATCAACTATCTTTCTCCAGAATCTCTTAGTCCACCCTTAAATATTACAGTTCATACCCAGAGCTGTTTCCCTACACCTTATGTCTGTACAGTGTTTTTTATAATATTTCAAACCAGTGATTCCCAACGTGTGGGCCCTGCAGGTGGGCCTTGAGAGGTCTTGAATAACAAATAAATAAATGAATAAATACATAAATAAAGGTTTATGTTTTTGAGTTTAAATTTTAACTTTTAAGCTTGAAATGACCATAAATTAGAGCTAATAAAGCAAAATCATTAAATTGTGTTTTATTCTTCATTTATCTGACTTAGTTTAACAGGTGTTACACTGTATTTGGTGACCTGTCACATTAACATGAGGATGTATCATATATCTTGTCATTGGTTGATTAGTCTCATGTGTTATCAAAGTTGTGATTAAAAGTTTGGGTGCGCCTCGGGAGATTTTCATATTTCAAACTGGGCCATGGTATTTTGAAGTTTGGGAATGGCTTTTATAGACGAGTGTAATGGATATTTTAAGAGTGTTGATCTTTGTGTTCTCCTAGGAATTACATTTGTATATTATTCAATTGCATAATAATTATGCTGTGGTGACAGCATAATTGCTGCATGGGCTATAGTCACAGGCAACATTTATTTGAAGCAAAACATTTAAGTAAAGCACTGGATTGACAAGAGGAGGTGCTTCGGGTGGATGGCAATCCTACCAAATATACTTCAACATTGGAGTCTGGGTTTTTGCATCCAGACTCAACAAACACGCCTTGGTTATGGTTAGGCAATTATTGTGATTTTGGGAAGGTTTTGACAACAAAAGCACTTTGGTTCAGGTTATGGAAGGAGCATGATATAGGTTAAAGGAGAAATCTGTAATATATTTACTTCAATAAATCATAAAACAACCATGATATGTCATAAGAGATTAAGGAAAGTTGAAATATTTGCTTCTCTGACAGCAATGCTACAGCCAGCATGTTCTCCTTTGAAATTTCCATTCCATTCTGACAGTTTTTGTTTGCCTGATTCACATTAATTAAAGTTAAAATTAATGCTGAATGTTCGCCAAATGAGTAAATGTCTGTTTATGAGTTGTAAGAAATCATTAATAACCCTTTAGAAGGAGTATGTTATTTAACAACATTCCCTCATTATGTTAATAGAAAGTGTATTTCAGTCAGCTTTACATTTCCTCAAAATGTATTTGCTGCTGCAAATTAGTTGTAAACTTAATTTCTCAGGGCTGTCATGGTTGCTTTCAATTAATTTGGGTTTGGATAACATTGCAGAAATATGCATTTGTTCACAACCTGTCAGATTGTCTGACTGCCCATTTGCTCTCCCTGCTGGGCTCTGTTGTAAAGCTGCGTCTTGCTGTGTCAGTGCAGATCCAGATCTAAACAAGATGGGTCAGTATGTTATAATAATAACCAGTAGGAATAATTGCCAAAAGGTTCACAGTACAGCAGCACTGCTCTGCACTGCTCATTTTAATGTGTGGAAAAATGACTGTAGGTCAATATCAGTTAAGAATAATGAGGCAAAGTCAAATCATGGCTGCTGAAATGATCTTTGTTGTATTCTACTGACTGTGATAGAAACTCTTCATTGTTGCTGCCTCTAACTCACTAATGTTAAAACCACTCTTTAATTTTCTTATTTCATCTCTTTGGACTAAGTCGAATGCTTACTTGAGCAAACGTTCAATGCAATTAGATTCTGTAAGTAGGACAACAGGTGAAAAAAACACACACAGACAGTTGCATAAGTGACTTAAAAGTCCTGTGTTGATTCTTGCTTTATGAGTGCTGATTTCCTCAGAGGCAGCGGGTAGATGAAAACATCAAGGTGTGAAATAAATAACACATGATGGGAAGTGTGTAAATACTGCATTCTCTCGACCTCCCCACACACACGCTCCCCTGCACAAGCGCGGCATGTCCCTGGGATGAAAGTGGTAACTGGCATCTGAGATAAGCAAATGCCTTTGAGCTGCGTCCCTCACATCCACGCAGATGCATTATTGATCGTGACTCCTCATAGTATGGGGATTTTACCCCGGCTAGTAGATGCCCCCTAGGTGAGCATCACCAGATGAGCTACTGGTTGTGTTTCATTTCTGTAAGTTGCTCCCTGCTTTCCCTCTGCTTTCCCTTTTTTCTAATTGATCTAAGAATTACTGAACAGAGGAAGGTAATGGGTGTGAACATGTAGAGGCTTTGCACTTTTCCAGCTGCCTATAGATCAATGAAAAATATCGTAAAAAGTGGGTGTAGTTGGGTTAGTTTTCCATGGGCCGGATGTGCAGTAATACTGTGTTCACAGGATTAAAGACACACATTTCTGATGTGGCGACACTCCCAGCAGGAAAGCGTAGAAAACATCATAAGGTACCTTTGATGCAAATAAACTCTTCAGACAGCTGTGAGGTTTCCTAAAGATGCTGACTTAGCATATTGCTAATTTTATGAACTTTTACAAGAATAGTTTGACATTTTGGGAAACATGCTTTCTTGCTGCCAGTTAGATGAGAAGATTGATCTGTACAAAACAAAAAAAAGTAAGCAGCAAAGTAAAGTAAAGAAGGAAAGCTAGGACATAAGTTGGAGAGTTTCATCATTTGGTCCATGAACGTCGCCTGGATAGCACCTGGTTTCAGAGATACTTCAGGCTGACTGTAGAGAGCCTGATTGCTGGCTTGTGATTGGCCACTGCAGCGTGATATTAGGCTGTTTCTCCAAAAGTTGACTCTGTTTCAACTTTTTGACAGCACTGCTGCTGCATTTTTTAATGTAGCCCCTACGGGCCCCACTGCCTCAGCCTAAATGCACCGCCACCATTCAAAATATATTAGATGAGTGGCGTTTTCACTGCAACGTCTGATTCTGTCTGAATGTGGCCTTATGCTA
>JAJHUR010094956.1:6847-18898 GCA_027495735.1 Lutjanus campechanus | reverse complement strand
ATGAATAACTGTGCAGTGAATCTACAGTATACATAACACAGAGCTATGTACAGCTAATACAGCTCTCTAATTGGTGGAGGATACATTTAGACCCTTAACTGACTCAAAGTACCAATATAATGCTCTAAAAATACTGTGTCCAGGTCAAGTCTTGCACTTCAGACCCTGGTGATGTAAGTAAAATATTAAAACTTGTTCAAAACATTTCTATCAAGGTGATATTCATGGGTATATGGGCAGCAACAGTTTCATAATAATGAAATTATTTTCTGTCTGTTAGTTTAATGACAGTGTGTGAAATGTTCCTTTAACTTTCACTAACCTGAACTTTCTGACACTTCCTCCTCTAACCGGCTGCCCACACACACACACTCACACTGAAGACAGGTGAGACGTCTGTGCGTGCAAAGGTCGATGGAAAACTACCGGGTGTGCGTGGGGGGTGTCCAGGGTTTCCTTTGCGTGTGTGTTGATGCATGTGGTGATAACAGTGACTCATCTATACCTAAGTGTGTGTGTGTGTGTGTGTGTGGGTGGGTAGGGGGGTGTATGTGGGCGTGTTCATGCATGCATATGTGTTTTTGTGTTTGCGAGTGTCCCACGCCCATTAATGACGTCATATGAGGTGCATGCATGCCTGAATTACTCCCCGGTCAATGATGTAACCCCCGACCCCACCCACTGGCGGCCATGTTGGAGCTCCTGCGTGTAACAGACGTTTGAGGCTGAAGATGAAGATGTAGACAGAGTAGAGCAGCAGATCAAGTCAGACGTCAAGGGAAGTTTGTCTGTTTTTAAGTTTGCAGCCAGTTAGCATCACAGATATCATAGCTAGCAGAGGCTAACATGTTAGCATTAATATTATTGTATTAAAGGGATAGTTTGGATTGTTTGAAGTGTGTTTGTATGAGGTACTTATCCATAATCAGTGTAGTTTACTGTAGATGCCATCGACGTGCCCCCACTTTGGAGAAGCAACAGGAGTACTGGTGTAGGAAGCTAAACAACGTAAACTTAACTTTGCCATCAGACAGCCTTTACTGAGTGGAAACTAGCGTCATATAAGACAAGTTATCATATTCTCCAAACCAGCCAAACTCCATTAGAGAAGTCAGCAACTTTACCCCACACAGAACACAGGAGTCAGGAATCTGAAATCACAGGAATCTGAACCTTTTAAAACAACAAAGTCACACAATAACTGATAAACTGACAGCAGTAGACCAGCAACTCCTGTTTTCTGTGAGATAAAGTTACTGATTTTGCCTTTGGAGTTTGGTTGATTTAGAGGAAGCGATATTTATTTCCCAACAGGAAAGGCTGTCTGGCGGTGAGGTAAAGCTGTGAAAATATTCTAAATATAGCGCACACTTAAATTGATATTGATGATTTGCTCTTGGCAAGTGAACGAAACAACCTACAAAGTCTGCTGCAACTGTGTTTTCTACCACCATACCATCTTCTCCTTCTGTGTTTGCCTGTTGTTCTGTTGCTGGTTGTCACAAAGTTTCAGAGCAACAGAATGACCTCATAAGCATAGTTAAAGTTGTCAGTACAGTACAGTACATTGTTTAGCTTGCTACACCAGTACTCCTGCTGCTTCTCCAAACATAAACACGGGGACATGTCGACTGCCATCTGCTGTATGTCATGAATTCTAAACAATATTAGTGTGAAAAAAAACAGCACTCGATACCTCTTTTGATACCACAGCAAAAAGAAAAGTCCAATTTTGCAAGCTTTTTTTGGGATTGTTGCAGCCTGAAGTCCCTGATTTCATTGCTAATTTTTTTAAAATTGTGATGCATGTTGCGATGCTTTTAGGCTTTTTTTTGCAGTGAAATTGCAGGAGCAAGTGAACATTGCAAAAACAGTTGCAATTCTTTTTTCTAATTCATTAAAAATTAAAGTCAGCTTGTCTCAGGGATAATAACACAGCAAATTACAAAAAAAACTAATAAGTAATAGAACATGAATTTGATTCATTGAGAAATTTGCCTGAATTGTTGCAATTACAACATTGCAGCTTCCTTGAGGGACAACTTGCGCACAGTGGGGCAACAGAAAAAGTCACTGATGACTGCCTGTTGGTTTTGCTGCAAGCCAAATGTCAGGCAGGACAAAAAAAATAACTGAGCTCTTGAATAAGCGCTTACATCGTTTTTTCTTAGTTTTGTTACTTTTGATACTATAATTAACAGATATTGTATCGTTTTAAACACATGGTATTGAGAAAGTCTCAATACTTTAATCATTTTGACAACATAACAATGGATATGAGCCCATTTCAAAAATTCAAAACTATCCCTTTAATGTTTTGTTGGCTAGTAGCCAGTTTTTTCAGCTAGCTCTTTGTTTTGTATCTGAGATAATTAGACGTAATTAGATGAAAAACGGTTGTAAGATGTTCCTGTTTCCTGATGTGTCCTTTAGAAACAAGTGATTGCAGATCTGGCTGCTTGTCAACTGCCATCATTGTTTGTTCCTCTTGTTGCCAGGTACCTAATGAGCAGGCGTCGGCTGAGTACAAGGCGGTGGCCACGTCGTCACACAGAATGCCGAGCGATGATGGCACAGATCCACCACCAGCCGCCTCAGAAACACCCACACAACCAAACACCACCCAGCAGCACCCAGCAGCACCCACAGACTCTGACGAGGACAAAGATCAAACGTTCTCAGACAGAGGAGGGCCACAGGAAAACCCCGCCTTCACGGCAGACGACACAGAGTGACTGCTCATTTAGAAACTCGTTTCATTTACACACACTGAGCTTTTTTTTTTTATTACTGCAGACATGTCCATCTTAACAAGTCGTTTTTTTCTCAGATTCAGTCTTAAAATCTGAATAGTCTGCTGCTGTGGTGAAATAACTAGGAATCTGTCAGTATCTTGACAAAACACTGTATTTGTATAGATTTTGTGGTTAAATAAGGCAGTAATAGCCAGAAAATATTCTTTAATTCTGGTTAAAACAAGTTGGAAATACTGTAACAAATTTTTAAAAATGGTTTTAAGATGCGGACAGGACTTGTTTTCGCAGCGGGGAGTTTGGGTTGAATGTTTGGATGGAATGTTTGGATGAACCCGGAGGTTCGTTAACATTTTTCGGTAGCATTTTTCCCTCAGAGGTGGTCGAATCCAACTCACCTCGGAACACTGTGCACTATATTTACTGCCTTTTACCGGTGGAGTGTGAAGGAAAATCCTTCAAATGTAAAAAATAAGGTGCCTCTTGATAAGTTATTAACTTAATTTAACTTAAAAAGTGAAGAAAAGTGATGAAATCTGACAAAACAGGGATTTAAATCACCACTTTGATTCCAGCATTTAAAAGAACTACTGTTACAAAGTTACATTTTTGAATTACAGTAGAGACTTTTAATACACTATGATAAAGAAGTTCTTTTTTTTTTGGGCCACCATGGACCACTTCAATATTGATTTTGTTATTGTAGACAAGCTGATGGGAGTTGAAGGGTCATAATTGCTTTTATTGTGAAGTACCAGTAGAAGGAAATGTTGGGTTAGCATTCATGGTAGCTTAAACCAGCTCTGATTTTAATTTGTAAAGAGAGTGAACAATAAAATGAGGACGATATCAATGAGATCAAATTAAATCCACTGTTCCTGCAGGTTCTAAAAGTCTCAAATCCAATAATCAGATTTTTTGGCCTCAGTAGCAAGTCTTAAAAATTGAATTATGTAGTTGGAGTTGATTTAATAAAGTCAGAATTAACTTTAGTCAGACTGTAACAACAAAACAAAACCAACATTAATGCAAACTGTGTGCATGTACTTTTATGCCTGTATGAATGTAAAATAAGTTTTTAATTACACTCACAATAATCTTAACTTGGTGAAACCTGCAGAAATCCTGAAAATCACTGAGATCAAATTAAAAACAGTAATGCTAGATTAATGAGTAATTCTCCACCGCCAACAACAAAGACTACGATATAGAGTTATTTACAAAATGCTAACCAACTGAATAGCTATTGCAGGAAAACAAAGTGTCAGACAGAAATAGTAGCATAACAGGGTTTGATAAAATAAATATCCTGTCTCTATAACTTTAACTGGGTTACATTCATGGTCAAAAATTATGAGTAAGAAAATTAGTGAGAGAGTTGACAAGGATTCAAATTTGGCTAAAGCTAAATCAAAACTGAACTTTACTGGCTGTATATTTCAATGTGGTTACTTATTAAAAAACTACAGATATGTCTCAGTTAGTGATCTCAAACAGATTTAATGAACTGCTCGGTGCTAAAAGGTGGTGACAACAGACTGGCTACCTTTCATACTGATGGCCTACTTTAGTTAAACTTCAGTATATAGTTGCAGGGAGAGCTGAAGAAAGATGCAGTTCACATGGTGTCGAGTACAAGGCGCACACTTTGGTATGTGCAGGTTTTAAAAGTTTTGCAAAGCATTTCCACCATGAAAGCTTTAAAAAAAATATATTGATTTTAAAGTCTTAAAACTTGTCTGTGCCTGCTGTAGGTGGTAACATTGCAGTCAGCACTTACATCAAACTGTCACTACTGTAGCTGCAGCAGCTGGGAAACTCATATAAGCTCATAAGTCTTGATTTTGCAAAAACTTTTAATTAACACAAATCAATTAATTGTTTTTGTCGAGTTTGATTGGTGTAGGAAGCTAAAGCAGTGTACTGCTGTGGACAGGGTCTGCACCAAAAAAAAAAAATATCAGTTTAAGTGTACACTATATTTAGAATTCTTTCACCATACACCATAGCCTTTTCTGTCAGGAAACCCCTGTTATACAAGCCAAATTTCATTCTCTCCAAAGCCACCAGACTCTTTTAAAACACAGATCGTGGGAGTGACAGACCAGCAACTTCTGTGTTCTGTTCGGTAAAATTACTGATTTTCCTACTGGAGTTTGGTTGGTTAGATATTTGGCGTATATTTGTGTGTTTTCCTGTTAGTAAAGGGTGTCTAACAGCAAAGTAAAGTACTGAAAGTATTCTCTAAACTGACCACCATACACTGACTGTGGTACCTCATGCAGCCCCACTTGAAATAATCCAAACTATCCCTTTAATCATTTTATGCTGCTTTTCCTGGTCATGGTTTCATTAATTTCATATTTATTTTATTTATTATAAATTGTAGCTGTATACTGCTGGGAAATACTGGGAAATATACTGCTTTTCCATCATATTTTAAAACTATGATTGTGAAACGGGTATTAAATTGAGTTTTGTGCAGTAATTATAAGGTCTTAAGAAGTCTTAAATTGAGATTATGATAACAGATCCAAAACTGTCTTTAAATTTACAATATTAGTAAGGCAGTGAGTGAGTTACTCTGGGGGTGATGTGGTTGAAAGCTCCAGAAGGAGCTGGTAAGTGGACCTTGAGTTGAGATATTTTTGTCAGATTGGTCAAGAAATGAACTTGACAGGAGATTGAAAGGATTTAACCTTCAATTTTTTTTTTTTTGCAAAACAATCTCACTCCAATATCTGTTTAGGAGCCATTCCTGGGCTTTCAGTCACGTCACATGATCTTCTTCATTAGAACGGTCTGATCCACAAAGATTGTGAGATTTGATTAAAGCTACCAAAAACACAAAGTCTTCAAATTTTCGTTTAAAAAATTGGAATATGAAGACCAAACAGAAAAATCTTGCGGTAACTAAAGGTCCACTTACTTACTTTTTACAGCTGTTGACAGTTTTATCTAATCAGATGAAGTTAAGGCAGTTAATGTTGTGATATTCTGTGAAGCTGTTTTAATCATTGAGCGTCTTTAGCTGAATCGCATTGTTTCCTCGCAGCTCTCAATGTAACACTTTTAAAGTATTTGACTAAATCTAATTAATTATTCTTAAGTTTGATCAGTTTTTAATGCCTGTTCACATGACAAAAAGGAAGGATTTATGAAACAAGCTGACCTGTGTTTAAAAAGATGTCAAATCCTCTCACCTTTTGTCTCAGATTTCATCACTTTGGGTCAATTTTGTGTATATTTGTGTAATTTACTGAAGAGCGGTGATGAAGAAGTGCCTCTTCGGGTAACACGATTAATAAATTAGCAATAAATGGTGAATTGATAGGTAATTAAACTTAGTTGATAGTTGTTTTACTGTCGACTGTTAACTAAGATTTAATTAACTATGAAATTACCTTTTATTAATGATGGTTATTTGCGAGTGTTACCCCACTGTGAAACTGTTAATCATCATAATTCTTCTAACTTACTGTTACGGGATGTCAAGCGAGGATCCTTTACCGTCTCCCTCACTCCTACAGAAAAATCTGTCATGTTCAACGCGGCACACTGAGGGTCTTTTTAGATTCCAATATTTTTGTATCGAAGCTGCCAACAGCCGACACTCTATATTTACTGTCTTTGTTTTCATGCCAAACAATTCCCAGTATTCAGTGTTTCTGTGTCGTCTGGGTGGAGAAAAACCTCAGAAACAGAATTAGAAGAAGAAATTCTGTTTACAGTAAATTGAATTATTAAAGGGTGTTTTGAAAAAAGTGTAAAGAAAATGAAATCTGTTGAGTTTTTCAGCCTGTTTTTCTTCCTCAAGGCCAATATCAGCCCTTTAATACAGCAGCAGTGTATCTTGATCTTACTGGTGAAAAACATTAAATGTATATCTGACAAATGAGACCCAGGATTGAGCTTCATGACTTTGTGTTTGTTTGTTTTAATAGCCTTGTGAGGATCAGTTTGAGACATAACAATGGTCTGTTATTCATGAAAAGGGTCTGCTTTTCATAAATAACAGACCATAGAATTCAGAATTGACCAATCAGAATTAAGTATTCAACAAAACTCTTAATAATAATTCATAATAGATGTATTATTTTGCTTCAGCTATTTTTTAAAGCTATAAAATGTCCAACAAATAACATGAAAAACTGTATATGCTATTAACAGAGTAAAGCAGTCAGAGTCACCCAGTGGGTGATGTGGTTGAAAGCTCCAGAAGGAGCAAGTAAGTGAACCTTGAGTTAAAATATTTTTAAACTGTTAACTTCTAAGGTGATGAATGAGCTTGAAGACAGAGAAGATATTTAATGTTGTTGCTTTCAACAAAACAAACACACCCTAGGATCCATTTACTAGCTTTTCCGGAGCTTTTAGTCATGTCACATGATCCTCCTCAGCAGATCAGTCTGATACATGAAGATTATGTGATTCATCAAAGTTGTTTAAACCCATAGTGACGAAAAACAAACAGAAAAGGTAACTCAAGGTCCATTTAGTAACTTTTTATGGCTGTTGACCACACCCGACAGGCTTTCTGACAGATGTTTGTCATTGAGGTGATGTGTGTGAGTGAGCAAGAGAGAAAAGACAAAACTACAGTGGTGTATTAGAACCATTGTAGGTCAAGATGTGAGCTGGGGAGGGACTAACAGAAAAAAAAACTACATTTTCAAGTAAAAACTAGCTGCGTTTTTTGGCACATATTTTCCACTTAAATCTTGTAAACTCTGAATTTCTCCTTGGAATATTACCAGGCTCGGCTCCCTTGTTAGTTTTTTTTTGTTACCTATCGTGACCCCAATATGCCATCGTACAAAACATGTGGATTGTAGTGTCTGTTCAGGAGCTTTCAGTCACAACAATGCAGTTAACAATGCAATAAGTAAAAAGTAGTGGTGTTCCAGTGTCAGAAATGTATCCAAACCAGCCTTAAATGCTGGGTATGGATGAGTACACGACTGGGTTGCACAGTATGGATTTTTTTCAACCAGTAACTGATAATCACCTGCTTGTCATGCTTGATACTGATAAGTTAACTGATAATTTCACATTTTTGGATTTTACAAAGAGGTTCAGGTGTAGTTTATGTGCGCAGAAATGCTCAGATGTGGTGAGCAAATGTAATATTCCATAAAACTGTGAAACTTCACAAACACACTTTACATTTTTCAGCCCATCGACCCCTTAACTGATAGAGACACAGCGTTGTGTGTGAAAGCAGCCACTTGATGGCAGTAGCGTTCTGAGTGTGTCAGTGGATTTCTGGATGCTTGGATGGACTCAACCAGTCTGTGTATGTGTGTGTGGAGGGTTATTGAGGTCGTGGTGCGCCTGCTACTGATGGGTGTGTGTGGGAGGACAGTAATAGGCTTCCTCAAAAACTAGACTATGTGCTGTCGTAAAAAAAAATAAAAAAAAATAAATAAATAAAATAATAAAATCAAAACCGTCTTGGCACACTCAGCCTGTCTGATATCCGTGGAGAAATTTCACCAGCCCCTCTGCTGTTGATGCTGTTGTTGTTTTTGTCTTGCGTGGTCCTTAATAATGAAGAGTATAATAGTGTTGTTTTCTCAGCGATGGTGTCATGACCGAGAGCTGCCGAACAATGCTACACATTTTAATTTAAATGACACAGAGGGTCGAGGCTAGACGAGCTCTTTATTCTCTGACACGTCTCTGAAAATTGCAGGGAATTACTGCAGCGCTGACCTACAGATGCTTCCAATTACTGGAGCAATGAGTGATGTACATGTTAATCATCTCAGTGTCTTGCTTGTGGGCACTCTGGCAGGACATATGGACAGCCGGTTGATTATGTGACACACCAGAGCTGACTTTTATTTTGATTTTTCTTCCACTGAACAGTCTGTTCCTCATCTAATTAGTTGTAAAAATGTCAATAATACCCAGCATTTTTGTTTTCATTTTCCTTATAAACATGAAAAAATACTACTGTTGGCACTTAGACTGGGTTACAACAACAAAGATTAATTTAATCAAAGATTACTGTTAATTAGAGTTTTACAAAACTAGGTTAAAATGAATAAATCCACATTTAATATTAAACAAAGCTCTGTTGCACAAATAAAATTTTATCTTTATTTACTAAATTCAAATTGATGCAAACTGAAATTATACATTTAAATTAATACATTTGAGTGCTGTTTAGACCTACTAAGTATAAAAGGGGGGTTGGGGATTGTCAACTTTTGTTAATTAGCTGCTCTGTATTCCTTGACAAAACATTACAAGCCATTACGCTGTTTGCTAGCTAGCTAAAAAGTAAACAGAACATTACATTGTTGGCTAAAAAGTTAACAAAATGCTACATTGTTTGGTAGCTAGCTACAAATGGACAAGACATTAGGCTACATTGTTAACTTAAAAGTTAACAAAACATTACTTTGCCTAAAAGTTAACAAAATGTTTCATTGTTTGCTTAAAGGTTAAGGTTATTAGCTAGTTGTTAGCTAGCTAAAAAAAAAAAGAAGCTAGGCTACATTGTTTGGCAAAAAGTTAGCAAAACATTATACTGTTTGCTAGCTAACTAAGATGCTAACAAAGCGTTACATTGTTTGCTAGAGAGTTAACAAAATCTTACACTGTTTGCTTAAAAATTAACTATGCGTGACATTGTTTGCTAGTAGGTTAACAAAACCTTTCATTGTTTGCTAGCTAGCTAAAAAAAAATGTACAAAATGTTACAATGTTTGCTAAAAAAGTTCTCAAAATGTTGCATTGTTCATTAGCTGGCTAAAATTTAACAAGACATTAGGATACAGTGTTAAAAAGTTACAATTGTCACATCGTTTGCTTTTAAGTTTTGGTGCAACAGAAATTAATTTAATATTTTTGGAGTAAAAACTAAATCTAGGTTCAAATTGAATCCTTCTCCTGGTTTAACCCAGCCTTAATGTTTAGAGGCAAAATCAGGGCCATGCAGGAAAAAAGGACATAAAGGTCATCCTTCACCATCTCGGCTTCTCAGCATCCTTTTCCCCTCTTAACTTTTCTCTTTTTCTCTCATGGTTTTCTTTCCTTTGAGCCAATCCTCCAAAACGGATGTTCTCTGCATCCACCTGAGCATCAAAAGGATTCAAATCTGATGTTAATATCTCATAAATCACGTGATCACATCCTCAAGACATAATACAGCCTCACCTAGAGCCCCTTTTTTAAACTATACCCAATTACCATCAATATTAAAAAGCATGAATATTATGCTTATCATTTGCTCCTGGCCAACCGCTGCCCAGATACAACCTGGAGCTATTTTTAGCTTCTTTTTTCCTCACTGTGCTGTGATGGAGAGGCGAGCCAGACGCCCTGAGGAGGCAACGTGGCAAGATCTGTTGAGTCAAGGTGATGACGGCTCCTCGTGTCCTCCCAGACTCTCCGGAGAGATCAGGAGCCAAAACAAGGTGTTCACATTACCCAAATGCACCTCGGGGAGCACACTCCGGCAAGGTGGACTTGATGCAGCCACCAAATGATGACAGTCCTGTTATAACCTAATTTAACATCACAGTTTTCTATAGTACTTTTTACAACAAAAAAACAGCTCTGGTTTTTATTCAGTGGCCTTCATCCTTTTTTTCCCCGAAAAGAAATACTACCGCGGATCACTGAACATCACTACAAGGTCAAATGCAAGCTTAAAAACCTTACACAGCTGCCCTTTCATGGTTCTTAAATGTCCTCTGAACAGGCTTGTAACTCGTGTCTCAAGCTGCAGCAGGAAAGCAAATACTCAAGAAATCTTTGTGTCTACCCCCAAAATTGTCATATTTATATATATATATATTTTTTTTTTATTTAAATATTTTAATCCGTCCATGTCCAATTTTGTGTTAAACATACATGAATAATGTTCACCTTGATTGATTTTGTGTTCCTGATTTCAAAGAAAATCCTTTTAGTATCTGACGGCTTGTGCAAAGCGTTTTCTTTTATTTTAAATTTTATTTATTTTTATTTTAAACATTTGCTTCATCAAGTTTGTACGTCAGAGTAGGGCCACATTAAAGGAATCAAAAGAAAGGAAAGAGGGTTTTTCTTTTTTGTTATTTTGCCTTTAAAGAATAAAGACAAACTTTCATTATGAGAGGCAGGCAAAAGAAAAATGAAATGACGTGTACAAACTTCATCTTTACTCTCAACATCTCATCTTTATTTTTCAACAATTTAACTTAATTTTGACTTTATTCTTGACATTTCAACTTTATTTGCAACATTTTGATTTTATTTTCAACAATTCATCTTTAATCTCAGCACTTAATCTTTATTCTGGACATTTCGACTTTATACTCGACATGTTACCTTTACCTTTAACATTGTGATTTTATTTCATCTTGACTTTTTTTCTAATACAAAAATTTTAAAAAATCTTTTATTTTGATTTATTTTTCCTTATGCCTGGCACTGATGCTTTCCACTTTTTCCACTTTATTTTCAACATGTCCACTTTTTTCTCATAATGCTAAATTTTTAAAAAACCTGCCTCTGATTTATTTTTCCTTAAGCCACTGGCACTAATACTGAAAGCTCGACTTTATTCTCACCATTTCAACTTTATTCTTTATTTCTTTATTCAGAATTTTAACAAAATCTCCTGCTTTCATTTGCCCTCACGTCGGGCCCTGGTACTCTTCTGTAAGCTTGTTTGTCAAGGTGAAGTCAAGTTTTGTTTTCTTGGTTGCACAGCCGAGTATTCCTAGTTTCTACATCTTCGTGAATTGTGAGTGAGAGAATTTTTTAAAGTAAAGGCCTAAGGCCTTGAATTAGTCAATTTTGTTCCTGCTAGCCTGTAAATGTAGGATTGGGGGTCCAATAGAGGCTTTCTGTTGAAATAACAATATCGATCACTGCAGTAATACCAGGATTTTTGAAAGGCCAAAGAAAGACAAAGTCCCTCCAGCACAACCTCAACCCTGAGAGTTTTTTCACTTGCCACCAAAGAAAGTTGGTCAAATTTTCAGATTTTTTTTCTCCCACATTTATATATTTAATTGTGCAATTCTGTTTTTTGTACATTTTATCTCCTCATGTTGGTGGTTTCCAAACTTTTTGGCTTGTGACCCCTTCAAATAAAGTAGTTTGTGTGCATGTAAATGTGTTCAGAGGGTTGAAGAGATTAAAATATTCAACAACACTAAAGCTAAAATTGGAGAAAAGTCTGAAAGATGAACAAAATTTTTGTAAACCTAGAATATTTTCTTCTTTTTTTTTTGTTAATCATCTCGTGACACCTCAAATTTATTTATCCTTACCCTCAAGTTGGGAACCTAAAATG
>JAJHUR010094954.1:0-11036 GCA_027495735.1 Lutjanus campechanus | reverse complement strand
TCTGTTATGTGCTAGAGTCATGATCCCTCAACACGAACCATGAACGGACACACAAACGACACCGCCTCCCCCTCACTCGCTCACCCTCCCTAACAGTCAGTTATAAACTCACCTTCAGCGACTCTCTCAGTCCAAATCAGCCCAGCAGTTCACTTCAGCTCACTTCAGTCCCGACAACCCGACACAGAAGGAAAAAAAAAAAGAAATACCATCCTGTCACCGTCCTCTGGCTCTGGTGGCTCAAACATGTCTGGACATGTCCAATGAAGCTGCTAAACGGAGCATCCAAGTTTCAGGTCGTTTTCAGGTCAAAGGTCATGTAAACAGCATGTTCGTGTTGGATATTCTGAATTATTCTGAACGGAGGATATTCTGATTAAGACATGTGGGACATGCTGGTGTTCCAGAATAATACGAACGTCATCACGACCCCCGAATATGTTGTCCCGAGCTGAAACAAGATTTCATACTGACGCAGTTGTTGATCACTTTGGGACGTTCTCGCTATACATGTGTGATTCCAGTGAATAATCTGCTGTCTTCACTTAGAGACAATTTTTTACAGAGGAGGACAGAGGACTGACAGAGAGCTGAACATTATGATGTCACAATGAAGCTGACCTTTGACCTTTTGGATATAAAATGTCATCATCTCATTATTTTATTTTATCAGATATTTGTGTGTAATTTTGTTATAATTAGTGAATGAATTATTGAGTTTGGGCCAGAAATGTTTCTTGTGAGGTTACAGTGACCTTTGACCTTTGACCACAAAATCTAATCAGTTCATTCTTGAGTCCAAGGTACCAGCACAGTAAAAAAAAAAGAAAGAAAGAAAGAAAAAAAAGAAAATATAAAGTGAAATAAAATAATAAAAATGTAGAAATATTAAGACAAATAACATAATATAAAATAATAATTATAAACATTTTCATTTATTTTCACATTTATTTGTTAATTTATTTTTCTGACATTTATTTCTGTATTTTTAAAATATTTATTTTAAAAATATTTTTGTCTGTACATTTTTTAAAACATTATTTCATTTATTTATTTTCATCCCTTTATTTTCTGTATTATTCTCCCTATGACCTTCCCATATTGCCTTTTCTATTCACTGGAGGGACAAAATGTCAGTTAACTGGCTTTGGTCAGTCCTTCCTGACCAGGCTGGGTAGTCACTTCCTGCTTTGAGAATAAATAAATAAAGGGCATTGTATAAAAATACATTGATAAAAATGAGAAAAAATGCTTATAATTATTCTTCAAGATTTATATTTTCACAAGTATTTATTCCTCTTCATATTTTCACTTCATTTTCTTATTCTCTCACAGATTTATTCTTTTTAATGGCGTTCCCATGACTTTATATCATTTAACTCGCATTTGAAATAAGATTAATTTATGTTCGTTAAGTTAGTCTCTTTCTTATTCGGAGAGTACAAAATGTCCTTACAGTAAAGTTTGGGACGTTATCCAGATTTAACCAGATCCAGCTGTGTCTAATTAGAGAGACCATCACTTGTATCTGACACTAGAGGGCAGTAATGTTCACTTTGCATCGTTAAAGCTGCTGAAACCGAAGAAGAAGAAGCGAACCCGGAAGTAAGGCGGGATTTGTAGCTGTAGTCTTCACATGTGCCACACTGTGATTGTACACATGCTGTTTAATGTTAGTGGAATAATATTATAGAAGTGGTGAAACAACGAAATGAAAACTAGATAAGTCCTTAGCGCGTTAAAGGTAAGATTTCGTTGAAAAACGGACGTTATCATTGAGAGTTCTCGAAAGAGTTCAGTAAGCGATTTTTTCCAAACTGTCAGAAAATGGAAACTTTGACCTCATATGTGAAAATAACTTATTTACCTTTAGCTGCTGTAGCTAACATTTTATGTATCCAACATGTCAACAAACTGCCTCTGAAAATGTACTCGTACGTTAACGTAAACAACAACCTGGGCGTCGCTTTGACAAACATAAAATATTGTGTATTAAATAACGTATCTTCCTATTAATGTTAATGATAAAGCATTTATGCTGAGATAACAGTATACAAACTTTTGCTGTTTTGTGACACAATAATCGGCTAATTACATCCCGATGTAGTAAACACTGAGTCTGTTTCTATGAGTCCTAGTTTCTAAACTTTGATCATATTTAATAACACCTCAACACAGCAGACAAATAACTGTAAACTTGTGATAAAGTCCCATAACAGCTGGTTTAACAATAATCATAAGAATGATTGAAACATGTCAAATGCCTGACAATATGTATATATATTTTTTACCAGTTTTGCATGAAAGGTTGTTTGTATCAGAATCAAAAATACTTTTAATACGTTTAAGATGTCCCTTTTCAAGAACAGGAAAATATATTGCATAGTGCAATTAGACTGAAAAAAAAAATCTAAAAAATATCAAAAAGTGTATAAAAAATATGTTCAGTCTACCAAATATACACAGAGACAAAATGTCAATAATAGATCGTAAAACAGAGTATACACAGTAATGGTATTTGTCTTGTTTTCTTAAACAGTAATATACAGTTGTGGTATACTGTAATAGAACAGAAACAGAGATATAGGATAAGCGATATAAGAATTATGTACACAATGTGCATCATGATACTAAATATATATATTTGCATATCAGCGTAAATAGAAATGCTGTAACTAGGAAACTAGGATTAATAGGAAATAAATGTTTAGTCTACTTAGACTCCATGTTTTTCTGCAGCATGTTTAAGCTGTGATTAGCTGTATCATTTCTGTGCTACATGGAAAATAAATTATAGTAAAATTCATACAGTAATGAAAGAGTCAATTTATTTTTGGTTTTATTATTGAGTTCAGATCAGTCAGTGAGGCTTGTGTGTCAGTTGTGTATTGTTAATGTGCTGTTGTCTCAGCTGATGGTTGCTTGTGGTTTTCTGTCTGTTTCTCAGACTCTGAGAAGATGTTGAGTGATTCTGAGGCTGCAGAGCTGCTCTCCTTCCTGACCCCCAACACACGTCCTGATGTCAAAGGTCAGGCCACAGAGTACCTGCTGGGACTGTCTGGAAACAGGTAGGAGGCTGGTGGTGATGATGATGATGGTGATGATGCCACTGATTAACTAGGAATGCACAATATGGACTTTTTTCAGCCACTACAGATTACAGATAATTACCAGTTTCTCGTGGCCGATACAGATTTAAAAGGAAGTTTGTAACCTGTAGTTTATTTATTTACACCTGAGGGGAAAAAAGGCTGAGATTAGATTTGCACAATTAATCACAATAATACTGAAATTGCAAAATGGCCAACTGCAAAATCCAAATCACAGAATCCTGCAATTTTTTTCAAGAAAACATGTTTGTTTGTTTGGTGCAGACCCCAACAAATGTCACATCATCACAGCTTTTTTTCCTGTGACAATGAAAATTATGATGCAAAAATTATCATTCCCATAAATCATATTGCAACCGCAAATGCAATTTAAGTCAAAATAATTGCAATATGACCTTTTTTTTCAGCATATTGTACAGACCAAGCTGAGGTGTAGTGAGCAAAGATGGATGATTTAATATTCACCAGCTCTTACTAAAAGCAAATCTAAATGTCATTGTTACAACAAAAAGGAATAACAATTCTGACTCTTCAAATATCCATTTATTTTTCTAGTTAAGTGCATCAAAAAACTTCACAAATATGCTTTGACTTTTAAAGAGCGTTTTGCTGAAGAATTCAAATTAAATGCTTTGACGTATTCTGTCAAATCAGATGTTATTATAGCTGAAATTTGTCTGCTATAATTTTATTACTGGAAGAATAAATAATAATATTAATTTCCCATTATTGACTGGTTTATTGTGCCTCCTTGTTTTCATTTTAATGTGGTGGCCTGGGACACTTGCTTGTTATGAAGTCAGTCCTTCAGTACGAGCGCTAGACCAGTGCTGAACCAGACTGGACTCAGATGCCGTCTCGTCCACCGCCATCAAATGTGATAAACATTTTGGTTGACAGGAGAGATGATCCACAGTGTGTTAGGGCTTTCTTTAAACTATAAGCAGGACGCATATTGCAGATGTTAGTTTTCACATCGCAGATGATGATCAGAGGCACTAAAATGTAAGTTTTTGTCAAGTAAAATATGAGACTTGACATGTCAGATCAAGTTTATCTATACAGCTCGTTTAAAAACAACTGGAGTCAACCAAAGTGCTGTGCAAATTGAAATGAACAGCACAACAATGAGTAAAATGACAGCAGTAGCAAAAGGCACAAATAGTAGTGAAGAGGTTCAATAACAACAACATGTGGCTACGATAAAACACAAGGCAATATCAAATATGTGCACACATGTAAAACTGAAGCAGAATAAAACTTGTAAGATTCACAAAGAAAATAAATTAGTAAATAAATAAAATATTATAAAGTACTAAAACCACCGAGAGCATCCAAAGGCCACTGAAAGCTTGGGAGCTGCAGCTGCAAAAGCATGATCCTCCCGACACACAAGCCTCGACTGTGGAACAGATTAAAAACAAATGTTCTGAGGACCTAAGAGGTCTTGAGTTGGAGTAGGAGCAGATAAGGGGTGCCAGCTCATGTTTGGCTGAAAAAACAAATAAAAGAACCTTGAAGTTATTCCTGAATCTGAATTTCTCATAGTCATTCATGTATTGATGAAAGTGCACCACTAATAATGAGTCATATCAAAAGAAAAGTAAAAGCAGGAACCCAAACACTCAGATGAAATGAAATAAAGAGGCTGTGATACATCAGAGCTGTTAACATGTTTGATCACGAGGGGGATCACATGAGGGGAAACTCCTCACTTGCACGATATATTTGGATGAATTTACACTGTTGTGCTCCCTCACTCAGCTAACTAGGAGTGTCACGATTCTCCAAATCCTCAATTAGATTTCACTTTCACCACAAGTCAAATTTTCCTTCAGCACTGACAGCTACACCATTGTTGTTGGACTTGATTTGTTACAGATCATCGGTTCAATGCCCTGACGACTGACATTTACATTCACAAATTATTCTTTCAAAATTCAAAGTGCCAGTGTTACGCCCATAGAGTGCAAGATTAAACAAGGGGTGACACATTTTAGAAGGGGGATTATTATGGCTTTACTGCATAGTGCCTCAGGCTTTAAGGGGTAATTCAAGTTACATTAGTCAGCCACAATTTGGCTTGATAAGTGTATAACAACAGTTACTGAAAGGTATTGTGTTGGCCGTCACAGAAGAGAAATAAAAAGTCCCTGATGGTGCTGAGATACTGCGGCGTCTTCCTGCGTTCTTCACAGCAGAGGTGTTGGAGAATGTTTGTTTACTAACTTAAAGTTGCCACACTAACTAAACTCTCTCTCTTTTTTTATTTGTTTTCAGGGATGGCTGCCGCTTCCTCCGCTCTAAACCAGACTTACTTGCTGCTCTGTTTGCTCTGACATCCGACCCCTCTGTTGCCATAGCGAAGGACAGTTACCACATCCTCATCAACCTGTCAGCTGACGAGACTCTGCACCAGGTGATCAGTCCTGATTGATCAGTCCGGTCTAAATTAACTCGTATAAATAAGTGACCGCTGAACTGCCCCAGAGTGAGGCACTGTTGTGATCATGGACATTTGACAAATAAGACAAAAAGAACAGTCCAGCCCTCTGAGATCTTGTGGACTCAGTGTTGATTTCCCGTCTGAAAACAAACATGTTACTGGTCTGTTTTGTTGTTCGTGTCTCACCTCACAGGTTTTGGTGTCAGATGTCAAAGTTCTTCCAGTGTTGTTAAAGAACCTTCTGGATCCAGAGTACCTGTTCGCCGATCAGATCTGCACCATCCTGTCCAACCTGACCCGCCACGACAAGACCTGCAAGACCGTGTTCAAGGTGACTGATCAATACATTTTTACCAGGGAGGGAGAGATGTTTTGGGGTCACTCCACCATATATCAACAAACTGCTGATTCCACAAAAACTCTGAAGACATCAGAACAAGTCCTCCTGGTTGAGTCCTGCTCAGATTGCTGGACAGTGAGATGAGGTGTTTCTCTGCTGTTTCAGGTCCTCGAGGAGGGGGTCGGCGTGGCTCAGCTGGTGGAGATCTTCTGCACTGAAGGTTACAACAAGAAGGCGAAGCTCCACTACCTGGGTCCTCTGCTGTCCAACCTGACACAGCTGCCAGAGGCCAGAAACTACATGCTGGACAAGGACAGGTGACTGATTACACTGCGGGATGAGAAGTGATGATCACGCAGAGGAGAAATCTGCATTTCCTGTTTTTTTTTTCTAATTTTCCAAAACTGATATCGGCAATTTGCAAGTTGTGTACAAGAATAAAAGTGGGCAGCGCTCTGAGCACTTCACAAAGTCCTTTTTTTAACATTTCCTTCCTCCTTCACTGTCCGACAAGGTCAGAATTTAGGGAAGAGACAGAGGAGAGGGCACAAATCTTTAACAAATATCATACATCAACAACTACCAAAGATAACCAACGCATATTTTACTTCTAACCTATTTTTTCAGTAGTAGTTACAGGGATAGAGTGTTGGGCTCTGACTGCTGCTAAAACGTGGATGACCTACACTAAATACTGAGCCTGAACGCATCCTGTGTGGACACAGACAGAAGAACGAAGCTGCTCTGCTAATGTGCTGCTTTCACTGTGCAGGCTGTGTCGACATTTTGTGTCCAGTGTTTCCTCTGGAATCTTTATTCAGGCCTGGTTGTACGCCCTGGAAAAACCCCGAACACATGAGTTGCGAGGTGTCACATTGACGCCGTCGGCTTCGGTCGGATGACACAGCAGGCAGTCCGAGTAATTTATATTTGAATTCAAATTTTCACAAGGACGAGATGACTTCATGAGCTGTTTTTATTGCATAAAAATGAGCTGGGTAACTTTTGACCTTTGTTAAACATTTGCACATCGTGGTCACAGTGTGCATGATTCACTGCTGCACTTTATCTTCCTTGGCTTGGAGAAAAATTTCACTATGACATCATGATATGGAAATGTTACCACACAGAAATGTAAGCCAAACACGTATCCATTTGTTTTAAAATAATGTGACCTCAAAACAAATCGGAACTCTCCACGTATAGTCCTCAATTGCAAATCATTGATTTCCATTTTCTATTTCCGTTGTTATTTTTGGCATTAAACTGGTGGCCCACTAGGCCTGTACAATTATAGGGGAAAAGGTGCCAGAGTGTATCAGTCTATTAATAATTGATTCATAGGACGTACTGAACTGATGACAGTAGCTTCAGGACAGAGACACAAGCCACTACACCTCTAATATTCACAGTAAATTTTTGTAATGATGTGTGTTGCAGGTGTGTCATCCAGAGGTTGTTGCCCTTCACTCAGTACCAGGGATCAGCTGTCAGGAGGGGCGGAGTCATCGGCACCCTGCGCAACTGTTGCTTTGACCACGGTGAGAGACACACACACACAGACCTCATCCACACTTGGTCACTTTATTTATATGGGGCAGATCAGATAGCTACACCTAAGAAGGTGGTTTGAGATGCATTCTAGCCAGAAGTTGGAAATCTGTAAATGTATCTGTCTCCATGACTGTATTTTTTTGGACTGTTCGGACTTTTGGACCAGTTACAGGAAATTACGACAGGATATCATCAGAGCTGAAACAAGGAAAAAACATCACACCAAAACAAAATGAGCAGATGTTTCATTGACATCTGGACTGATGACTTTATAAAGAGTCAACTGGGAAAAAACTTGCCAGATGTTGTTACACTTTGGTACTGCTGGTAGCAGAGCAATAATAATAATAATAATAATAATATGATGTTGATAACGATGTGAATCTGTTTATTTATCTCTCTCCATAAACAGCCACTGAAGTCAGGCTACCTCCCAAATTGTAAACATGCACACACACCGACATCAGGCGCACACCCGTCTACAAACCAATCAATGTCAAATATAGGGAAACGCAGCCAATGTAGGTGATTACGACAGGACGCAGGTGTGACATGTAAAGTTTTTAAGTCCGGTTAGATAATTGCAATGTCAAACCAAAACTAACCCGACCAAATAGAAACAGTGTCTCAAACAATTGAGCTGTGGTTTTGACTCTTAGGTGTGAAAACGCCCTAAGACACATGTGCAAGCTTTATTCCTTCCAACTGTAACTAAAAGTCGGTGAAACAGCATCTGCAGGCTCTGACACCTGTGACAACACCTGATGAAGTGACTCTGACATCAGAGAAATTATTTTTGACCGAATGCTAAAATTATAATAATTAGGCAGGACGAATAAATTAGAGAAATATAACAGATGGTGGTCCAAAAGTACTTTGAGTCATCTGATGCAAAAACCTCTCATCAATCTGTCCAGCCCATCATGAGTGGTTGCTAAGTGACGCTGTGGACATCCTGCCTTTCCTCCTGCTGCCGCTGGCCGGTCCAGAGGAGCTGACGGAGGAAGAAAATGATGGTGAGTGTGTCAGGAAGTATTAACACACACAGGCTGACACACTGCTCTGATTCCTGTCTGAACAAAATGATCACAATCCAAAGGAAGCTGAGCCACAGTGCAGCTTGTTCTGACTTTTTTATAATGGACAAAAAAAACCAGTAACACCTGGTAACCTCTGGCTTTTTTTGTCACTGGAAAGGCATACTATTCTCACCCCTTTTCCATGGAGGCAGTGAAGGCATGTCGCCTCTTTTTTTAATCCACACGTGCTGCTTGACTTGGTTTGACTGTGCGCTGAGCACCAATTAAACATTTTACTTCCTATAAATTCTTTAAATTCACAATAAAAGCTACCGTTTCTTTATCTACAAAATCATATTGTGACACAGCAAAATCGGGAAATGTTGCATTTGCATCAGCAGTAACTTAACACAACTCCTCTGCAGCTGAAAGCCAACATGAGACAGTAAATAAGACACATGTGAAAGTACAAACAGTGATACAGGTGAACGCACAGAGACTTTTAAAAACCTCTTTTTCTCTGCTCTCCTGCACACACAGCTGGCATAAATTTATATAGTCATCTGCACACACGAGCTGAGTCTCGGTGCACGTCAGAAAAATAAACCAGAAAGGCAAAGGGGTCAATCTCCTATTTTTAGTGGGTTTAAAAAGCCCAATTTTGGTGTAAAAAACAGTTTAACAGAAGTTTATGTGGTGTTCAGGTCTGCCTGTGGACCTGCAGTATCTCCCAGAGGACAAGAAGAGAGAAGAAGACCCCGACATCAGAAAGATGCTGCTGGAAACACTTTTACTGGTACGATACAACAAATGCACACATGAAGACTCGTGTTTTCATGTTAAGTTCTTAACTGATTTTGTCTCGTGCAGCTGACGGCGACCAAAGCCGGCCGACAGACGCTAAAAGACAAGAACGTTTATCCGATCATGAGGGAGTTCCACAACTGGGAGAAGGACGTCGTCGTTACGGCAGCCTGTGAGAAACTGGTCCAGGTAGGAGAGACCAAACAGATAATCAACGTCAGAACTTTCTATCAACCTTTTCTAATCGGATGCACATCACATAAAGACAATTACTAAATCAGCCTACTACCACCTTAAAAACATAGCGAGAATTAAAGGATTTCTGTCTAAACAAGATAGGGAACAACTTGTTCATGCTTTCATTTTCAGCAGGCTGGACTATTGACTATAAGTCTGAGTAAATAAATCAATCAGAGGGCTGCAGCTCGTCCAGAACGCTGCTGCCAGAGTCTTCACTGACACCAAGAAAAGTGGAGCACATTACACCAGTGCTTAAATCACTGCACTGGCTTCCTGTGTGTCAAAGGATAGATTTTAAAATTCTATTACTTGTCTATAAAGCACTAAATGTTCTCAGGCCTAGATTTACTTGTATGTGATGAAGCACTCAGACCCCTCAGGTCATCTGGAACAGGTTTATTCAGTGTTCCCAGGATCAAAACCAAGCAGCCTTTTAGTTTCTCTGCTCCTCACCTGTGGAACAAACTTCCTGAATACCTGAGGTCGGCTGAAACCTTCAGCTCATTTAAATCAGGGTTTAAAACATGACTGTTTACTGCAGTTTTCCAGTGAAACAGATACATAACTTCTTGTTAAGATAATCTGTAGCTATTGTTTTTATATTTGTTTGCTTTCTCTTTTGTTTTTATCTTTTTAAAGATAAATGATTTCTGTTATGTTTTAACTATTTATTGCTTTTTTATGATCTGAAATGCAATTTTAATGTTCTTTTAACATTTTATTTTAATGTATTTCTTTGCCCTTGTTAATGGTGCCATATAAATAAACTTACCTTGCCTTGAAAGCTTTCTAAGGATCAGCTGCAGCTCACAAGGACTTTGGGTACCTCTTTCTACCTATGCAGATATATGCAAAAAAAATACTGAAAGAGGGCTTCATGTAAACATGTTAAAGACTGTATACTGTGATAAAGCCTTCTCCAAATTAGGGCTTTAAGTAAAGATTAATCTGTCAATTAGTTTCTGGATTAATCGATTAGTGGTTTGTCGTAAAATGTCAGAAAATGGTGAAAAATGTTGATAATTGTTTTACCAGGCCCAAGGTGAGGTCCTCAAATATCTTGTTATGTCCAAAACATGAAGATATTCAGTTCAGTACTGTCATAAGAGAACTAAAAAAAAACTAGAAGCTGAAATCAGAGAATTTATAACGAGAACTATTAGAACTATTTATAATCAAAATAGTTGGCTCGATTAATACTTAATTAACTGTTGCAGCCTTACTTCAAGTTACTAAGTCAAAATGTTCTGCTGCCAATTCAACAGCAGCTCAAACTGCATCCTCCAAACTCACCCTCAAATTAAAATCAGCACCTCTTAAACAGTTAAACAACAACTAAACCTAAATATGAGATTTATTGCACAGCTGTTGGATTAGTTTTTATCTTGGTCGACCTAATAAACCTAATAAACTGGCGACTGTATGTGTATCCAGGTGCTGATCGGAGACGAGCCGGAGAAAGGGATGGAGAACCTGATGGAGGTGGAGATTCCCGAGGACGTAGAGAAGAAACTGACGGAGGC
>JAJHUR010094953.1:0-14293 GCA_027495735.1 Lutjanus campechanus | reverse complement strand
TCATTAGCGTCCTTTGCTTTGTTGACAACAGCCTAAAGGCGGCGGGGCACGCCAGGGCGCTTTGTTTAGTTTGTGTGTGTGTGTGTGTGTGTGTTTGTGTGTCTGAGTGTGTTTGTTTCTTGTGCAGTGGGTGCTTTGCTCCTCATTGTCTGAAGGCCATACTCTGTTGTTCTCGATCATTATCTTAAACAACATTTCCCATCCTGCCTCCCTGCGTCTCTGCCGGCTCTTCCATTAGTTTAGCCATTAAGGAGCAACTCAACTCATGTCATGTTCTCATGTAAGGTTCTATCTGTGGTCTGAGTGGATTTTAAGATTGAGCCTCAATCTTTACACCCTCAGTAACTAAAGTAATACCCAGGACAGTTCAGTCACCCTAAATGTAAATATATGAAAGCTAAGTATATCATGTTTCTAATAGGTTTTTGAGATGGAACCTGGGTTTTCTAGGGTTAGGGGTAGATTGCAGACACAACCGTAGGGTTTTCTATAATCAGATAACTTTGGATTGTGATAAAACCTTGGGCTTTCTAGAACTGTGGATGGCAGAACGAGCTTTTTGGATTTCCAAAACGGTAGATTGCAATAAGGACCTTGAATTTCTTCAAGAACTGTGGACTGCAGATTGAATTTTGGGGTTTTCTAAAACAGGTAGAATGCAAATGGAACCTTGGATGTTTTTAGAATCCTTAATTGCAGATCTTAATCTTGTTATTTTCTTGGATGATTTTGAAAGCCTCTATGTACCAAACCTAGAGTTGGTAGGTTTTAGAAACTGGAGATTTTCTTGACCTGTGGATTGGGATAGAACCTTGGGGTTTTCTAGAAATTTGAATTGTAGTTAAAACCTTGGATTTTTCAGAACCATATAGCACAACAAACTTGCATTTCTTTTAGATATGTGATTGCAGATTAAATTTTGGATTTTTCTAGGACGGGTAGATGGCAAGTGGCACCTTCAGGTTTTCAAGAACTGTGGATTGCAAATAGAACCTTGGATTTTTTTCTAGAATCCTTAATTGCAGATCCAATCATGGGATTTTTTAGGATGATTTTAGAAAGCCTCCAGTGTACCAAACCTAGAAGCGGTAGAACTGTGGATTGCGAAAGAACCTTGAATTTCCCAGATTTGTGGACTGATGAAAGAACCTTGGATATTTTTAGAGCTGTGGATTGCACATAGAATTTTTGGTTTCTTCTCTAATGGGTAGATAGCAAACACAAGGACTGGACTGCAGATAGAACCTTGGGTTTTTGCAGACACAACTTTTGGGTTTTTCAGAACGGTAAATTGCAGTTTAGACTCCCAAGTCAGTCTCTAAACTGCAAAAATGTAAAGTCTTTAGGATGGTCCTTCATACTTGGGCAGCGACATGCAGAGGTTATGCGCCTGTCACTGAGGAGAGTGAGAATTCAAGAAAATATTTTGCATTTAGAAATTCCCAGATGAATTCCCAGTAGCTGTTTGTCAGTATTTAGAGCTCAGTATTTTGTAAAAATAGAAAGTTCCATACCAAAAAATTATGAATTCAGTCACTTCTTGTGTGCTCTTGTTGCCTTTCCTCAGAACTGTTCAGGTTTTATAGCTTTGTGAACAATGAGGGCTCTCAGATAACCAAAAGATAGTCAAGGCCTTTCAAGTTGAAAGACTCTGCAGCAGACATTGATGGCGTGTGTTACCAGTACAGGAGGAATTCACCTTGTACCGCGATCCTCAGGGAATTCAAAATGCAGAATGTTTCTACCTTCATCAAACAAAAACAGTCATACACAATCCATTCACACACATGTAACAATGTAGGTGGTCACATGCATAAACCAAGTACACACACAGCTGCTGACTAGACCAGATATGAATCAAAATGTTGTTGTTTTTTCTCTCCTGGAATATGTGGAAGTTCAGTAGATGCTGATACAACCAAAACTCATGTAAATGTCAGAATAACAAAAAAGTAAAATGAGACGACACCCACAGTCGTGTGTAGCTGCTACATTCATACTGTATTCTTGTTACTGCCAGGTACATCTTCTCTTTATAACTCCCACACACTCAAGTTTTACTGATCACGTAAAGTCATATAAAAGATGTCTTTTATGTTGTGATATAGACATCTTGTGCTCAGAAGTGCCTCCGCTGACTTCTGCTCTGCTGATGCTTTTCTCACTATCGAGAACCTTTTTATTTCCATGAATGTTATCTAGAACACACTCAAGGGGTTCTACCGAGAACACTTTTATATTCTAAGGCTGTTATCTAGAACTCACCAAGGGAGTTCTACTGAGATCTTTTTTTATTTCCAAGGGTGTTATCAAGAACACACTCAGGGGATTCTATTGAGAACCCTTTTTATGTTCCAGTGGTATTATCTGTAACACATTTAGAGCGTTCTACTGAGAACCCTTTTATATTCCAAGGGTTTTCATCTAGGTCCCACCAAGGGTGTTCTTTTGAGACCCTATTTATATTCCAAGGATGAACCCAAATGTTTCTACAAAGAACCCTTTTATGTTCCAGGGATTTTATCTACAAGACACCCAGTAGGTTCTCCTGAGAACCCGTTTATATTATGGTACAAGGTACCCTTAATGAAAGAGTTCTTCTAGGATTTCAAAGGGTTCTTTGGATGAAAAGCGTTCTTAATGCCTCATTAAGTCTCACAAAGAACCCTTAACAACCCCTTTCTTTAAAAAAAAAAAAAAAGGTTCTTCAGAAGCAAATGATTCTTAGTGGAATCTCAGCCCCCCAAGAACCCTTTTGGAACTCTTATTTCTAAAACTGTACCAACATCTCTAAAGCTCATAAAGGAACGTGCTGTATCTCACTTGTTTATTATAATACATGTGGGTGTTTTGCTCAATTTAACAGTTATAAACATCTACGCCTTCAACAAGATTATTAATGATTTCTTACGACTCATAAACAGACGCTTACTCGTTCTGCAAAAATTTGGCATCCATTTGAACTCCACAGCTGCAGCATTCATATCAAGTGAAGTGAATTTTTCACCTTAACATGTTTCCTCATGTAGACATGTAGACCTCCGATGACACATCATGGTCATTTTATGATTTATTACAGTAAATACAGTATATGACAGATTTACCCTTTAAGTCGATGTGTAGAACTATTTTTTTTTTTACTTTAGAACAACTAATGAGCAAATTGAACACATTTTTAGCTCAGTTCAGTTAACAAAAGTTCAAGATCATACATGCAAGCACACATATCAGGTAGAATACTTTGTAGCATTGTGCTAATTTGCTGCTTGCACTTCTTTACATCACCTCAGTCAGCGTGTGTTAACTGAGGAGCTCAGCGTGTCTGGATCTTTTCATTCCAGCTGAGCTCTACAGCATCTATTATTACACATTAACATGACAACGATTCCAAAAGATGAACAAATCTGTGAGATGGGCCGCTGTGTAGATGAGCGGGGCATAATTTAGAAACACTACTACTACTCCTCCATCACTGCTGTCTCCATCATCCCATCATTTCTTCCACATTAGCAGCTCCGCTCCGTAAATCTGCCTACAGCAGAAGACAAATATCTGCAGAGGAGGTTATATCCGTGTTCGACTCGAACACAATAAAATCCTATCTGTGTCCTTATTTAAGAAGTTTAACATCCTCAGATTTCGTCATGTTGTCACGGCGTGTGTTTTGTAATGGGGAGCTGATGCAATGCAGTAAAACAAGGGGAAGAGAGGAGTGAGGAGCCGCTGAACTCTGCCGCTCTCCTTCAGCTGCAGCAGCCTGCTGGCGTCTCGCAAGTTGTGGAAGGAGGGGAGGGAAAAAAAAAAAACACTCAAAAGCACGAGCGTGTGTCGGAGCAGCGTGCACGGCGAAACGGCACACACACGCAGCAAGGCTCCGTTTAATTATCTAGGAATGAAATGAACTGCGAGAGCTGGCTGTGAGGAGTGACTGTGTATACTGTATGTGTGTGTGTGTGCATGTATGAGGATGAGGGTGCATCTGTGTGCAATGAGTCTTTGCTTTGCATGTGGTGTGTGTGTGTGTGTGTGTGTGTGTGTGTAAGTTGTTATTAGAGAGCATGAGGGAGCGGCCGGTTATGGGGAAACAGAAGGAGAGCCGAGCAGTAATTCCTCTCCTTATGAATCATTCATGAGTATTTGTGTGTGTGTGTGTGTGTGTGTGTGTGTGTGTGTGAACATGCATGTGTGTGAGTGTGCGCTCTGGCTGTGGCTCCTGTAAAACCACAACAATCCCAGTTTGTCATGTTGGCGGCCCCGACTTTCTCCTTCTATTAAGCCAAATAAAGGCTGCGGGGTCCATTTTCACTGACTTCACCATGACCCACCACCACTCTGGCCTTACATCAACCATCGATTTCCATTATCTTCCCAAAGCATTGTGGGAGAGCCCTCCAGTTGGACGGCTATATCAAGGCAATATAATTAGTGATGTGATTAGCACTGTGAATCGTGTAATGCTGGTGTTGTGGGACGGACAAGAGACACATTTATTATCAAACATTTACGAGACAGTAATCACAATTTCATCAGTCCTTCAATCAAAAATTCAACAATCTTCCAATTTTTTTTTATTTTTTTTTGGTGAGATCTCAATATTTCTTCCCCCACAAGGAATAGTCAAACTGGATTAATGTGCCACTAAGGAAACAGAAAAGCCAGAGAGCAAGAAAATGAAAGGAGCAGAGAGGCAACAGCCAAATTTCTTGCCAATAAAGAAGAAGCAGACAAAGCTGGATTCGGGGCCAACTTCTGAGAATTTTGTCTTCCTGTCTATAATTCTGAACAACTGGCTTGTTCAGGTGTTTGGAGCGTGTTTGGTGGCGACCAAAACCAGAGCTAAAAGGAGAGCGACTACTGGACAGCTAGATGCATAAGTTAGCAACTGTTTTCTAACACATTCAGCTCACAACTTATAAAGATACAATATGTCAGTGTTGTGTTTACAACTTGTTGCACACTGGTTCTTTAAGTGCATTCTGAATGTAACTTAACACTTTTTTCTCTGTAAGTCACAAGCTCGGATAATGACTGAAAGAGTGGAAAGAATGAATGAAGAATGATAAAAATGACACTTGTTTACAGTGCAGTTGGGACTCTATGTGCTAGAGAGCCTGTCCTCACCAGAAAAAATGACTGTTAGCAGTGTATTGCAACTCATATTCACGTTTATTGTTAGGTGATGACCTATAGTGGTCGTAGCCAAACCAAAATAGATTCATTACTTAAGTTACATATAGTCACATGACTGATGTAACGTAATGTATGACAAAACTGTGACCATTTCACCATTTCATGTTAACCAAATATTTAATGCCACATGACTTGTACAACGTGACTTATACCTATACTTATACCTATACTTATTTCAACCCAAATCACACCAAGGAGGAACAAAACAGAAAGTGGCTTCTCTGGTGAGTGCTGTCAGGGGCTCCCACACTAGCTGTTAGCATGTTGCTCATTAGCTTACTGCTGCCTGTCACTGGTACTCACAGTATTTGCCGTATCATTTTGATAATCACTGTATAGTTATGTTGGATGGAGTAGGACTCAGAGAGTAACCTTAGTAAAGGATTACAGTTCCCCCTCCAGCCTGAGACCACAACTGGCTCTCTTTGAATGATCTGAATAAAGCTATTAAGAAAAAGGACATTTAAACTGATCTGCAAAACAAAGATTGCACAGGCCACAGCTTTTCTGTGTGGCTTCTTATTAAGTGTCAGAATGAGCAGCCTGTTGTGTCACAGAGGGGCAGAAAGATCCTTTGAGTGTGTTCAAAGACTCAACCAGTCACGCTCACAACATGATTTGAAGATTATTTTTTACAGCATTTTCATACAAGCATTCATTGCCAACAGGCTGTTGCTCTACATCTATATATAACATCTCTATCATCTCTGAGCGCCATGGGAGATTCATGTGGAGGTAGAGGTAGCTGCTGCACACATACAGGAAGAAGTGAGATTTTCAATTAACCTACTTTGATCAGCCTCTTTAGTGTTTTTTTATTTTTGGGTGGGAGGAGACGCGGAGTCGTTCTGTGCGCTAACACTGCGTGTCTTTTCCAATTTACTGTCCTGTTATCATGCGGGTTCATCACACACCCACTCCTCCTCACTGAGTTGGGATTAAGACAGCAGATTCCTCGCCACCGTCAGCCTACACGGTGGATTAAAACCAAAGCAAACCCCAGGTCTCGTTTCCTCCTCTCTTAATTTCCCTCGCTCTCATTCTGAAGGAGCCTTCTTCTCTCCTAAATGAGCCTCTTCAAGAGGATGAGCCCAGCTTATAGCTGAAAATCTGCGTTTTGCCGATTAAGGCCACTTGATGGATATCACACCATAGTCATCAGCTCGAGCTGTACAGAGCCTCTGACCCTGAAATGCCAATTTGTGTTGCATTTTTGCTTTAATCTGGATTTTCAGTGTCTTGATAAACTTGTGACTTGGATAAACATGCAGAGGTAACGGATCCCTGCAGATCCCAAAGGTGCAGACAGAGGCGGGAAGTACAAATATTTATTTTGTCTGACAACTCTTTATTTTTACTCCCTACATTTCAACACAAGTATCTGTACTTTCAACTCCTTACATTTTCAAAATAGGCTTGTTACTTTAGTTTTAATGCATTTGAGGGGATTATTGATTATTTTTATTTTGCAGCATTGTGCGCTGCCTTCCCGACATCAAGACTGATTTAAACCTAAATGGACAGGAAAATAACACCAATAAAAGACAATTTTGTGGCGTACTGATTAGTGCATATCACACATGACAGATGTAACAAGACAAAAAAGACGTATAGAGACAAAAAAAAGACGTAACAAGATGTATAAAATGCAACAAAATGTAAAAGACCTAACAAGATCCAAAATACAAAACAAGAAAAAACATGACAAATAAGACGTCGCAAGACAAAAGAAGACATGACAGGAAGTTGCAAAACATAAAATGTAGAGTAACAAGATGTAAAAGACATAACAAGACAAAAGAGACATAAAAGATGTCACAAGATGAAAAAACAAGTACAAGATGTAACAAGATGTAACAAGACAAAACCTACATAAAACACGCAACATTAACAGACAAAGAGGACAACTTTTTACTTTTATGCTTTGAGTACAATTCAGAGCCTGTACATCTTTTACTTGAGAAAAGAAATTGAATCAGTACTTCAACTTTTTACCAGAGCAATTTTATACTCAGCTATCTGTATTTCTACTTGAGTAAAGACTGTGTGGACTTTTGACACCTCTGGGTGCAGGAGAGTGGCTCATTTGTCATGTGCTTCTACGCCATCAGTGTGATCACATATCGGCGTATATGATCGGAGCGCACAGGTGTTACTGTGTCAAACACGGTTTGCCAGCACTTGGTTAACGGTCCAATACAAGGCTTGATTTACAGAGGCCCCGTGTACTTACTGCAAGTGGAATCAATACTAAGAGCATCAGCGCTTCAAGCAGAGGAAGGAGGCAGCCAGAGGCAGCGTCTTGACCATCAGGCTTATTTACAGTAAGGCAAGAGCAGACGATTACCTAGCTACTGACCTTAATCAACTTTAGGGCCATTAAGGCCTGCTGAGCGGGAGACAGAGCAAATGAAAGGTCATAAAGCAACTTTTAAATGAGTGTGGTCAGGTGTAATGCAGGAGTGATTCAGTGCTGCCTGCTAATGATGAGACAAGTTGATATTTGCGCCGGTCGATAGCAGCTGATATGGAAACCCATGTGTGCCTGATAAAGAACAAAACAGATCAGCAGTCAAAATTCTGAGATGTTATACCAAAGTCCAGGTGAATATTCTGATTGGTGGCAAGGCGTCCATTAATTCCTGATAATAGATGGCTACTAAATTGCTCCAATGAAACTGTCTGTTCACTGTTCTAAATGAAGATGTTGTTAAATTATATTTACTCTGCATCAACCGTACTCATTTTTATTGACTTTGAGTCTTGCTAGCCCGTCCCTTCAGGATTTCACATGCTGTTTTTTGGGATTGTTGCAGCCTAATATACCTGATTTCACAGCAGTGTTTCCAAAATATTGTGATGCACATTGTGTTTTTTTGGTGATTTTGGCAATGTAATTGCAAGAGCAAGTGAAAATTTAAAAAGAGAAAGAAACAAAATGATGAAATTGTTTCCCCCTGTAATTCCTTCTAATTCAAAGGCCACTTGTTCCTGGTAGAATAAAACTCTTTGTTCTGAGCGTTCTAGGTAATCTTACCAAAAAGGGCAGGATTTTAAAAACCTGGAGGGTTTTCCACAAAGAAGCAAAATATTCTTTGGAACTCAGACTCAGTCAAAACAGCAAGCACAAAATAACAGAATATGAAAATGCACAGAGCATTGATCAATGTCAATATCAACTACAGAAGGCAATTCTGAAGAAATTGTAGGTATGAATGCTAATGCTAATGCTGAACTGAAATGCTGCCTTAAATAAAATAGTGTTTGTATGATGTGGAATACGATAAAGTTTGATTAAAAAGCTGATGCTAAATATATAATAATATATTGTTTGAATATGAAATATTTGAAGGCTTGTTGAAAGGCTGACGCTGAACTGAACTTCTTTTAAATAATATCAACAATGTAGGACTGATGTGGAATATTTTAATGATTCTTGAAACGCTGATGACAAACTAAGGAATTAATGGACTCTGCAGAAGTTCTGGCTTTTCTGTCATCCATTAATTTCAGATAATGGATGCCTCGTTGAGGATTATCCCTTATGTATATATCTTAGTTTTGACTTGTCATGATTGTCACTTTGTAAATCATAATTTAGAGTATATGACTCAAATCTTTGGCTTTATAGTGTTGATTGATAACTAAACTTTGACTGCATTTACCTCTATTTTGACTTAAAGGACCAGTGTGTAGGATTTAGCGCCATCTAGCAGTGAGCCTGCAGAATGCAAACACCTCACGTATCCCTCCCTGAAGGCTGTATCTAGAGCCAGTGTTTGGTTTGTCCATTCTGGGCTACTGTAGAAACATGGTGGTGCAGCCTGACAGAGTCAGAGCTCACTGTACTTTTTATTTTTAGGTAATCACACACTAATAAAAACATAAATATTATATTTCATTTCAGCCAAATTCTGCCAGTAAATCCCTGTAAATCTTATACACTGGGCCTTGAATATTTAACTTCTTTGACCTTGTATGTAAAACTGTTGACTTCATAATTCTGACTCAGTAACTCAAAACTGTATTTCAGTATTTTAACTTAGTATACCACATTAGTAAGTATGCAAGAGGTTTAAATTATTTATTTTGTCTAATTCATCATCCGTCTCTTTCTTTCTTTTGTTTTGGCAGAAATAGGCTTCCATAGTTAGGGCCACAGAGCAGTGGGATCTTCAGCTGTTTCATTATCATCCCTCACCATATGAACGGAAAGGCTTTTAGTAAAGTGCAACTTCCTCCTACATTGTAAAGCCTTCCAGACTAATAGAGTCACCAGCGCTAATGTTGTGGAGCAGCCTCCGCAGCTGTTCTCACTTCAAACAAGCTCTAAAACCATGTTATATGTATGATGCACGCTGGGTATGCTCAAAGCCTTTCAGATTTATTATTAAGTGAATGAAGAGGTACCTGTGTGAATCAAAGCTTATTCAAATGTGCACTGGTGTCAGCTGGCGTCTGTGTCTTAACCTACATGAAGCCAAGTTTGATCTGCTGGGATTTTAGTAGCCGAAGAAAAAGCAAAGCAAACACCCACTCAGCACGTCCTTGTAAAGGAAAAAAAAACTATCAAATGGACCTTATTTACTTTGCTTTGCCCATTATATACCTCTCAGTAATGATAACATGCTGTATTTCTCACCAATGTAATTCCTGTAATCTGGGAATATAAGGAACTATATATTTTCTTTTATGTGAAACTGAATTTAGCCCTCTTGACATGTCAGTGATAAATAAATCACATGTGAAACATATTTGACATGTTCATCACGTGGGGAACATTCTTTCACATGTGATTATTTCATATATCACACATTTTCCAGATATTTCACATGAGAAATGCACGAAATATACAGTACATAAATAAACAAGTTTCACATATGACAACATAAATTCACATGTTCATTTCACATCTCATTTTATGCATTCTCAAATACACAGTGGTGGAAAGGAACTAGATTTTATTTATTATTATTGCAACAAAAATATCAGTTTATAGGGCCACATATACAACAATAAATATCCAACAATATCAGGGCTATATTCATCATGAGTTCTTGTAATACAGACCACTGCATTTTGTTACGAATACTTCCAATCTTTAGGTTATGCGATTGCTTTCATGTGTGCATGCGTGTGAGTGCGTGATCGTCAGTGGAGCGCCCTCTGTTGATGACATCATTCATTACAGCGGTTTTGCTCAACTCTGGCTGGTTCAGCACCGAGGTTTCAAGAATCTTGAGTGGAACTGGTTCAAGAACCGGAGCTACTTTGGTGGAAAAGGGCCCACAGAAAGACTGTGACACCAAGAAATACATTTGCAAACAATTATTTTTTTTGGTAAAGTTGTGTTCCTGGCTCCACATTTAGCAACTTGTAGGTTCTTTTTTTTCTTAGGTGACCCAATCAGGAGGTGGATACAGAAGTCAACCAGCCAACTCACTTGCCAAATTAGGGTAATTCAAAAGTCCAAAAGTGTTTTTTGTCATATAAAACATTACAGACAGTAGAATATGTTAACAGCATTCAATATTCAAACAATTTCTCAAAAAATATCGTTTATAAAGCACATAATACATGCATTGTAAAAAGTGAGATAGTCAATGTATCAAATAAGAAAATACTACTCATTATTTGTTACTGTAATAGAATAATCTATATAAAGGGGATTCGCTTAAAAGCAATGAGTTTGAAATCAGAGTGACCAATCAGAGGCCCACATGGCCTCTGATTGGCCGACAAGTCTAGAAGACAGATTTTGATTGGTCACTGAGGGCATCATGGGACTTCCAGTGGATGGCTAACAACATGCTAACAACAACAATAACAGTTTTCAACACAAAGGCGTGGATAAATAATCCCAAAAGACATTCAGAGTTGGATTTATCATTTTGGAAAAGTTCAGGTTCAGTTTATCCTAAACGGGCATCTCATCTCGGCATTAGACACTCTAATCAATCAGGGGACTAATGTGGATTTTGCTGACTTTTTATTACAGCATTTGGTCATGAAAAGGGTTAAGGACCAGTTTAAACTCGCAATAATTTTCATATGATTAATTTTTACCCCTCCTGTTAAACTGCTGTCGGTAATGCAGCAAGGACTCCTGTGAACTCACCTCCATATAATCATGGCGTATAGCTTTTTTGTCTGTCAACACGGTTAAATTGAACGTCACTTGTGATCAGCGCGGCTCAGTAAACACGCTTTACACGCTGTCTTTACCACCTCGCTGTATACCTTTGGGCCTCCCCTCCCCTCACCCCTCCGTCCCTTCCCCTTTCTTCTTCTCCACCTCCTCTTCCTCCTCGGCACTCCCCGCCTATCATGAAGGCTCAGTGTCAGCCAATTAGGGGAGACGGTGACACCGACACCCCCCCCCTCACTCCCACCCCCCACCCCCGGGCAGAAGAAACGAGGGCTCCTTGTTTCTTTGAAAGACAAGCCACAAAAGGCTCACTCTCAAACATAGTGCAGCACAAAAGGATCACACTTCCATAATTGGCTGTCTCGCTTGACGTTCAAAAGGCGGCCTATTCTCCTCAGATTGGAGGCAATAAACAATACAGCATGAATAAAACATTAATCACAATTATTCATGTCAGGGATATAAACAAATGATTGCCTTTTGTAAATATTTCATCCGCGGTGTCTTCGTGCCACGTTGCCTTGTGTGGCCCTGAGACGGGTTGAAAGGGATCACAGGAGGGGGAGATGATCTTTCCGTGCTCGGGCGTTTTGTTAAACATTAATGGGGCCAACGCCGTACGGAAGTGGCTTTAATCTTCTCGCCGCCGGAGCCGCTATCTCCTTCGCCCACCTCCCTCTCCCTCTCATCTTTCCCTCTCGATCCTCTCCGCTCACCTCTACAGCCTCCCCGCCCCTCTCATCTTGATCCCCTCTCCCTCCTCCTTTCATCTCCACTCGCCCTATTCTCCCCTCTTTAAACCCCCCCTCTCCTCTCCTCCCTCCCTCACTCGCTCGATTGACGGATTGGGCTATCACCTCTCCGTGCTCCGCAGTACATCATCTTAGATCTGGGTTATTCAAATTAGGTTTAAATCTCATTTTTTTTCCTCCCCCCTCGATGTTCCAGTTCAGACCCATTTGTCATTTTTCCGTTCCTCAGAGAGCGAGAAGCCAGAGTCACGCCAAAACGCCTTGATAGTGTTTTGATGGGATTCCAAATGAGGATCGCTTCCAAACCTGCCATTTCTAATATATGCTTATTTATTGTGCGAGTATATTAGGGCCGACAATTCATCTTGATTTGTGTACTGCCATTTGACAGACTGCAATTTTCAAATCCACAATCTTAATTATTTCTTACATAATTAACAGTGTCTTAACAAGTTCTAGGTGACAGTTGAAGCTGGCTGCAGTTGATTTCCCTTGTTATTATCACAACTGTTAATTAACTTAAGTTTCATGAGACAGCAATAAGAAGCCTCTATGTTTTTTGTCTTGTTAAAGTTTGTGTAGGGCAACAATAAATGTGCGTTCTGGGTTTGTCACACCACAGAAACATGTTATTAACTACCCAGACAAAAGTTTGAATGTTGAAAAAAGGCTAAGTATATAAAATTAGGTCTCAAAATCATGAAAAAATGATTTTTTTTTTCTGCTCTGAAACTTACTTTATCGTAACTAACTTTATAAGTTCAGACATGTTTGAGGCACCAGAGCCGGAGGACAGTGACATGATATTTTTTCTTCTGTGTCTTATTGGAACTGAAGTGAGCTGAAGTGAACTGCTGGACTGATTTGGACTGAGACTGAGGTATGTTGACCGTTGGGGAGTAGGGAGGGTGTCGTTCATGTGTCGGTTCATGGGGCTTATATAGTATTGGGGGTCCATGGTTCCACAATTCAGTACTGCATCATTCTTTTGATTTTAGCAACTATGTTCTAACATGTACAGTTTGTTTAGATGAGAAACTCTTCTTCCTTTACAGGGGCTCAATTATGCTCTCTAACAGGGGCGTGGACTAAAGTCAGACTTGGACTTTAACACCAGTGACTCATCACTTCATTTGGACTTGAGCCCTTTTGACTTGAAAATACTTTATACCTTCAAAAGATTAAAAGTCTGTTATTTAAAAAGTGTGAATCCACCAATCAATTCATTTCACTACATTTCTTGAAGGAGCTAACGTTAACAAATCAAATCAAATCAAATTTTATTTATATAGCGCCAATTCACAACAAGGTTGTCTCAAGACACTTTACATATAGACAACATAACATAACATTTTTCAGACTCAGCGAGTAGACTCTTAGTTCCCCAGATCCACTTTGGTGAAACTAATCTAACAGCATCCAATCAGGTTGCAGGACAGAACCATAAAGATCGAACATTACATTACTGAGCTCTAGTTGGAAAAATGATATTAAAGATAATTCCATGGGTGGACGTTTAGCTCAGTGGGTAGAGCGTCCGACCCATGTATTGAGGCTGTAGTCCTCTGCAGCGGCCGCTGGTTCGACTCCCGCCCTCGGACCTTTGCTGCGTGTCATCCCCTCTCTCTCTGCCCCCTTTCCTGTCTACTCTTCCGCTGTCACTATCAATAAAGGCACAAATGGCCAAAAAAATAACTTTAAAAAAAATGTGCAGGTCGAAAATTTCAGACGGAGACTAAACAACTTCCAACTTTCTTGACATTTGAAGTTGCACAAAAAACAGTAAGTCATGGCTAATGTTAACATAGTTAGCAAGCTAATGCTCAGCTAATCTTAGCTTAAAGGCATAGTTAGCTTAGCATAGTTAGTTAATCCGACGCACTTTTAGTCAAAATCACCGTATTTCTCTTCACTATGCACAAGCTGTCACTTCTGAGAGCATGCTGAAAAAAAATCTGGTTTCAATACACAGCCTGTCTCTGAATTTCAGCAGGTAAATCTGTGGCTCGGACTGAGCCACCAAAACATGGGTCCACCCCCCCAACGTCCGGGGGGCCGGTTCATACTCGTGCACAGGTGTGTTTTTTAATTCAACAAAGTTATTGCACATATAAATTTGAACAGGTTCAAAATGGCCACCTTGGCTGTTCTAATGTTGATTTATAGAATTTCATTACAATATCTGTCAGAAAAAAATCTCAAT
>JAJHUR010094950.1:0-19226 GCA_027495735.1 Lutjanus campechanus | reverse complement strand
AGAGCTCCTGAGCTCAATCGATCCTCCAGCCTCAGCCTCCCGGGAGCTTGGATTACAGGCGCGCGCCACCGCACCCGGCGATGAACTCACGAGCTCATCGGGCTTCTGACTTGGACTAACGTGACGTCATGAGGGAGCACGCTGCAGCTGCGGAAATTTGAACTGCAATCAGTTGATTTGTTTTAATATTTGTGTTTGAATGATGAAACTTTGCATGAGTGACTCTCAGCAGAGTTAAAAGTCAAAGTCGACACGAGACACGACTTAAAAACAATAAAACACAAACACATCTTTGTGTTTCACTTGTCGAAATAAATGTCATGTCCATCACATTCATCAGTTGTTTGAGATTATTTTGTCCTGTAGTGACTGTGGACATTATACAATATAAACATCTGTGTTGTGCTTCCCTAATTTTGAACAGTTGCTTCACTTTCACTCGATCAAAACTGTCACCACAGTAACACTGACAGAGGTGAATGGAAAAGTGTACTTTTGACTTGGACTTGACATCATCACACAGCAGGCTGCAGCAGCTTCTAGTGAGGAAAGTTACAAGTTGTAACTACAAGGGAACCCCAGACCTGCTCACATCACACAGTATCATAACACAGGTTTCATCAGTGTGTCAGCATCTCATTGTTTGATAACTTCTTAATTTTCCAGTGTTAACAGGGATTCAAATATTAAGTTTCCCAGAAGAAAATTAACTCTATGTACATTATTTTAATATAACTGAAAATTGTGTGTGGTTTTATGTTCTGTTTCATTATCTTCTTACATGTGCATGTGTTTTGCACCTGATCTTATCCCATAGTAAAGAACAAAAGCTCCACTGAACAGGCAAAAAGATCTTCACTGATTTGTGTCAAAACTGTTTTAAAATGATCACCAGTCAGTGTTGAACATCTGCATGAACCAACATTTTTAAGAACACGAGTCAATGAGATCAATGTAGAGTTCATTGTGGAGTATTTAATATTCTGACAGCATCAGCAAAAACCTGACTGTTCATCTTACAAAACACTTCACTTAAAAATCAGTCCAAATGATGCATTAAAATAAAACAACAGCTGAATTTGAGAATGAAAATCCATAAACACAGATACAGAACATCTTCCAAAGCTTCGTGGTGTTAACCGTCGCCAGACTTCTGTCAGAATCCTGGACTTTATTAGCTGTGAGACAGAAAGACAGACAAAATTTAGTAGGTGCTAAATACATGACCGCATTTCTTTATAAGCTGCAATTCAAACTTCAATTAAAATTCAAACTTAGTGTCTTTATAATACATTATTATTAGCATGACAAATTAACAGTATCGAATATAAGATACAAATGATGCAGTGCTTAAATCATGGCTTTTATTTAACTAGTTTTTTTTAATGATTTATTGGGTGAAACCCCCTCGTTCATTATTTGAGCTTAGTCCTTGTGGTTTATCTGAGCTTCTATTATGCAGGAGATACTTTTACATGAGGTTGTACCAAATAGTAGGAAGCTTTGTTCATAATGCTGAAGTCTGAATCAACATTCAAATTCAGCACAGCTGCTATTATTGCATGTCTATGTTTAAACCTGCAATTTCTGCACAGTTGCCGATAAAGCTTTATTATTAGTATCATACTATTTGTGCTGTAGAATTAGAATTGGATTCCAGAGGTGACTGTGTGAGGTCGTTTCCAACTTCTGTGATCCAAACATTTCCAACTCAGACTCCAGAGCATTATGAAGTTCAAAAGTCTGAATTTATTGAGTCATTTCCAAAACTCACAACATGTTTTTA
Organism: Lutjanus campechanus; assembly: GCA_027495735.1. NCBI lineage: Eukaryota > Metazoa > Chordata > Actinopteri > Lutjaniformes > Lutjanidae > Lutjanus > Lutjanus campechanus. Next base: position 17,440 of record JAJHUR010094950.1, on the reverse strand, counting down.
ATCTAACAAAATATTCTGCTTCAATCCATATCTGTTGGCTTTTAGTCTTTCAAAAACAACATTTTCACTGCGGTCTAAAAACGGTTTGCTCATTGACATTCACTTTGCGTGACCCCCATCTGTTCACCTGCTCTGTGTTTTTGTCCACTTCAGGGCATGTCTCGGAGGCACAGATGTGGTTGGGTGGTAGAACGTACATCCGGCTCGTTTGCACTGCGCTGCGAAGCGACAAGGCTGTAGAGAACAGGAACAACATGAAGAAAGTCAGACTGCATCTTAGGATTAGTGCAGAACGTGTACTTGACCAGTGCAACTTTCATATAAAGCACCTTCCGCTTAAATCAAAAAACTTAATGCATTAAAAACTACAATTGCAGAATCAGAACTTCACATCTACACTTCAGAATGTTTTACCTTGGGATGATAAAACGGACAGTCCATCTTCTTGCACTCTGGGAAGAAGCGGCACACACTTGTGGTTTGCACTGGCTGCACTGCTGTGAACACGAAGAGTCGAGTTAGGCATACATAAAACTGTAGCTGTAGGCAGAGAGAGGCTGAACAGCACAGGGCTTCCAGGCACCTACACCACGATGGGCCTTTCAGACACAAAACGGCTTTTTTCAATGTCGTTGCAGTGCGGCGAAAGGCATTCCACAAATTGGTTTCAGAGTGCAGTGGTGCCGTTGTCATGTTAAGTCTGAAAGACCCATTACTCATTCTCTTCCTCTGCCTCTGTCATACCCCCCCACCCCTCCACCCCCCCACCCCACATGGTGGGTTCATGAGAGAGTACCTGGCCTGGGTGGAGGAGCCACTGTGCCTCTGCGGCTGACGTGAGTGAAAGGACAGTCTGGCTTGCTACACCTGGCGTCGTATTTACAGTTAGGATGGACAAAAAGGCATTTATCCCCAAACTTGCAGCTGGGAAAAGTCCTGAAAAACAAAACACAGAAAAATCATGAATCATGGTTCAGCAGGTGCTGAGCAATAAAACTTCTGTTACCTTTTCTTCCGTTTAAAAACACATACTTACTTGCACTGTGTCGTCGGGTGATGGTACAAACACTCATCTCCACTTTTACAGACCGGCCAGAACTTGCATCGCTCCAACACCCTCTGTTTCTTTAAAGGGACAGCGTCCTCCTCCGCCATCTCAACGTCCATCAACTCATCTGTCCGAAGAGGACAGAATGTAAACATCACCAAACGTCTTAATTCAGTAAAAACACAACACTCTACTACAATACGTCGTATTATTCACAAATACAGTACAGACTTATTCTCAATCAGGATTTTTGGGGCCCATCACCGTTAGCTGCAAACAGGATCGACTGAAAGAACTAATATGATTGGATAATCCGTAATTCTGATCTGATCCCTCACCTTCTGATGATGTGACTCCTCCCTGTAGCCTCTGAAGGACGCTGACTTTGGGCTGCCTGTTGACATGGACGGTCGCTTCTGTGACCTTTGTGGGTGGTCTGACATCATCCAGCTCCATCTCACAGTCTGCCAGATTCCCCAGCGGGCTCGGTACGCCGTCTAACGTCACTATGAACTTTGGGCTGGCAGAGTCGCTCCTCTCCTTACTGGTGTGAGAGAGAAAATCCACAGAGCAGAGAGGAGAAAATAAAACGTGACAATCAACAATGGCACATAATTAATGCTTATAGATGGACAGATCTGAAAGACTCTCGTATGCGTGTGCGTGTACCTGGCCTGGACAGTGCGTGCTAGAGCAGACTGGATGTCCTCTTTGACCTGAAGACGCTGCTGGCTTATGGCTGGAGCTTCTTGCAGTTGGGGTCGACTCACTATGAAGGAGCGGGTGTCAAAAGTCTTCGCCTCACTGCCTGCAGCGACCTCAACCCCTACAGGTAGGTCCCAAACACAGAGTAATTCATTACTCGAGACAATAAATTAGGCATCTTCTGGGATATTAATCATCATTTACTTTACTTTTAAAAGTTCCAAGGTGACTAAACGTTTGTGAGAAGAAACTTTTAGGTTGTCTCACCATAGTCACTCTGCTCTGCTCCCTCACTGCTCTCTACTAAGTCCAACTGGAGGCGTGAAGCTAAAGATCTCGCTGGAGCTGGAAGAAACGTAAAGTCACACAAAAAAAAAAATTAACAAAAAAAGAACCAAACAAAAAATAAGACCAGACTTTGTTCCTCCAGTTGTTAATTTCTATTCTAAAAATCACATCCAAAAAACTCTCAATGTCACTTCATGTGAGATTTCCTTCTTTGGAATTTTTTTTACAACAGTTTATTAGTTCACTTCTCTAAACAGTAAGTATGTCGTGCAGACTCAGCAAAACGCCCCCCACATGCTGTAACAATTACACCCTTGACACACCAGGCGCTCTGGATGGAGGTAGCTCTGTGGAGGTGTAGGCTTGAACCCGGGGGGCCAGGCTGTGGAGGTGCTCTTGGACCAGCTGGATGGCTGCAGTCATCTCTTCGCTGCTGGCCAAACGAGTACGAGGTGCCACAGGAACAGTCTGCCTCTGTGGTACTGTGGAGAGGTGGAGGGAGAGACAATGTAAGAAAATGATAAAGACAAGCGAGAAGTTCAATGTAAAAGGTTAAAACGTACTTGTGGGGTAGGCTGTGGTTTTGGTGATTGAGTCCTGAGCCTCAGATATGGCCTTCAGTATCAGATTCCTGTTGGCCTGCTTAGCTGGAGGGAGAGTAGGTCTGAAACAACACAAACCACGGTCATGTTAAAGCCCAGCAGAGAAAGTCAACTGTCTGATAATTCATATTTTCTCATTTGCTTTGGCTCATTTCTTGAACGAGAATTGGCTCGCTCGGCACATGGCTCGCTGATCAAAACTGATGAGTTGATCTTCAATGAAATTGTCAAAAGTCGTCATAACTTCTAAACATTCTTTCACATGAAAAAATATCCATTCAATTATCGAGATCTGTTTATATGCAATGAAAAAAATTGTCCTGTGCGATGAATGAATGACCTCAGGGAAATGTTCTTCCTTTTTAGTATCAGTGAGAAGATCTACATGATAATTACTACTGCAGTGTCAAATAAGACCAGTGTCACATATGGATGGACTAAATACAAAACAAGACAAATCACATCTGTTACATATTTGTGATTCTTGACAATCAATTACAACCTGGTTTGCTCTGTGATTCAACAATGTTCACCATAAAACTGATTTTATTGTATCATTTTATGTTTTGCTTTAATAGTTTTTATTTTGTATCGTTTTAATTGTGCAGTCTTTACTTTTTTTTCTGATGGGTTTTGCTACATGGCTTTTGATTGTGCAGAACTTTGGTCTATTGTTGTTTTTAAATGTGCCCTGTAAATAAGTTAGCATTCAGTTGGACTGGATAAAATGTTCAAAAATATCACATGAGGTGTTAATACTGACTTGCGTTCTGGTTTGGAGGGTAGGGACACTCTACTGGACAGGCCTCTGCCTCCATAGCCTGTGTCCTCCTCTTCCACATCATCGCTGTCTTCATCTGCCGCTCGGTTTACTCGCACCACCGAACTCGCTACTGGTGCCTTACGCTTCCGTGACAACTCTTCCTGCTGAATAAAGACAGCAGAACATTATTACTGATCTTTAATTGCACCAGTTTGACACTTTTTTAAATTAACAGAAAGTGCGCATCATATCTCGTACTTTACTGGACGATGTTCTGGAGGTTCGGCTGCCTCTGATGTCCTGCTGCCTGCTGTGAGAGGATCCCTCTGAGGTTCGGCATGTGTCCGCAGAGATCACTGATGTAAATTTGCTCTGACCCGGCCTGTAGATTTCAGCTGTGGGTCTACTAGCAGTGCTGCGTGTTCGACCGTGATTGGTGCCTATTTCTACAGGGTCGTCAGCGATGAGGTCATCATCCATCTCTGGTTTGATGTCAATAACAGCCTCCGAGGGCAGCAGCTCCATCAGGGGCTTCACAGTGGAGGTGAGTCGGGAGGAACTCTTCTCCAGTGTGCCTCTCCTGGAGACAAACAGAGGAAGTGTTTTCACATCTGCAGGCTCTGGTATATATGCTGTTGGAGACAATAAAGACCTTGATTTATATTTGGCACCTGCTTTCATGAGCCGAACTGGACACGCGTGCTTCAGTCCTGTCAGAGCGTGAACTGGACACCGTCAGCCCCTTCGACTCCTCTGCTCTGCTGTCTTCACTTACAGATGATCGGCTCTTCACAGATGCAGCACTGCTGTCAGACTGCAGCTGATGTCTGAGGGACGCAGGCTCTGAAACAACCACAGAGACAAGTGGAGGAAAAAAAACATGAGCTTGTCTGAGACACTTAAACTACAGGTCACGTGCATTCAGTTAGTATAAAACTGTTATCCCTTCAGCTGGTGAAAAAAGTCTTCACTTTGATGACTAAAAGAATAAACCCGATGAGCCTCAGGCTCTGTTCACACACAGGCAAACTGGCCCAAATCAGATTTTCTTGCTCATATGTGACCAGAGTGCCCAGCGTAGATTACATGGTATCTGATCCTTTTAATTCTGATTTGGGCCACTTTGATATGTGGTCCTAAATCAGGTACAGGCCTGATTTTTTTGCAGTGTCTTTCTGCAAGACTCTGTGGAGAGACACTGGTAGATGTAGTTAAAAGTAGCCGCTATCATCCTGACATTTTGGATGGAATCCATTTCTGCAAAGCCATTTACATTACGATTACACCTCTGACTGACTACCAACACACATAAGAAGCAGCCATTGGCTCTCTCACTTCAGTGGCCTCCCTGTTTAGTTTTGTATGACAGCATTGTTCGTTTGCACATGTGGATCGTGGAAGAGAGCTCACACTGGAATCTGATTTCAAAAATAGTGTGTACAGCCAAACAAACAAACAAAAACAACAAAAAAATCAGATCTGAGCAATAAATCACAATCATGCACTGAGGCTTGCAGTTAATGCAGCCTTAGTTACCCTTATTTGAATATACAAGTTTTTTAAAACACAAATTTGACATTAGTGGCGGGTGATCAGGTGTCCTGCTTTATGAAGGAGAGCACAGCATTTTAATCCCTCGTTCGGCATCCCACATATTGAGGCGATGTCCCACATTATGATTGGCTCCAGTTTTCAAAATTCAAACCACGGGAACACAGACACTTTTCTAAAAATCTGGCCTTTGTTAAATGGCTGTGAATAAAGCAGGGAAGGCTACCATCACAGAGCTGTGTTTGATGTCCATCAAATGGTGCAAAAGTGGGTCAAGAGCAGGTTAACCTGTCTTTTCTGTCTACACCCAGCAGGAAAAACTGACAGTCACACAAAGTCAGGAGCTCTACAGATTGAGGCAGAATATGGTGGCGACTATCACAAAGAAAGGGAAATGCAGCTACAACAAAGACTAGGAAATTATTTAAAAAGCCTAAACAACGTGAGGGCTGCAGTGATTATTTTCATAGACAATTAATCTGTTGATTATTTTCATGATTATTTCATGAAAATGGTGAAAAATGTTGATCTCAAAGCACAAGACGATGTCCTCAAATATCTTGTTTTGCCCACAACACAAAGATATTCATTTTACTGTCATAGAGGAGCAAAGAAACACCAGCTAGTCTCTCAGTAGTCCATTTTTCTATGCACAGAAGAGGCAGAGGTGAAGAGAGAAACATGAAAAGAGAAGAAGACCAGCTGCCACAGAAGCAGAGGAGAAAAAGAGCTGCAAAGGGAGCGAATGTTAATTAATTCATTTTTTTCCACGTAGATCCTGACACAAACAAAACAGTTAAAACAAACTCCAGTGAAAAGCAAACAACAACCACAACTAACTATAAAACAAAACATCTAGAGTTGGGCCAACTAGGACAGCTGGAAATAGGACCGTGGCACCAAGTGTCAGGTCAGTGTGCACCTAGCCGCCGCTGGTGTGGGGGACATACTGTAGAAGATACTAAGGCTGGCTGTTTTGACACGAGCTGTTCGGCGGACAGCAAGTTGTTTTCTGATTTTAACACGGATCAGCATGGTACAAATCTCACAAGAAACGTGGCTCAAAAAGAGTCGTACTGATCTATGGAAACATTCCTCCTGAAACCCAAATATGATTCCTAGACAGATGAGGTTAAGAGCAGCTGAAATAACCAGCATTTATCACACTGTACAGCACTCCTAATCATACAGTTTATGTTTACCGTATGCTGAAGAATTTCACTGTCTTTCACTTATGGCACATCTACTACACAGACTCTGAGTGTCTAAGATATATTGGGCCTTGGATTAACTCATAACAGCTTTTGTGATATTAACTGAAAGTTGTTCATGTTAGCTGGTGCTGTGATGATTTCTGATTCTGTATGGTGTGAGGTATACAGAATAAAACTGACTGAATGTAATAAAGCTTTATGAACTGTGCCCATGAAAACACACTATACAAAGATCTTCTCTGTGCACAGATATGTGTTGTATTAACCTTACATAATTAAATAAGAACTGAAGCTCCTTGAGTTTATTCTTTTGCTCATCAAGGTGAAGACTGACTGGAAGGACCACTTTTCTTCATCAATGCATTTACCTAGTGTGGGAGTTTGGAAAGTTGCATTAAAATTATCTTTCTAAAGTCCTTCAGATGCTAAACCTAATTTATTGTGTGCTCCTGAATCAACCAGAGGGCAAAGCATAGAGATGTTATGAGCTCAGGGGCTTTATACAGTGTGTCACACAGCAAGACAATGTGGGTAAACCTCTGTAAACATTGTCTCTCATTCAATATTATCAGGGGAGTCTGGAACATCTCCAAGGTTGCATCTTATTTTTAACTCCAGGCACCAGAGCCTCTCAACATGACGCATGTGTGCTTGGGAGGCTTGGCAGGTTAACCAACATGACAACGCACAGATTAAACATTTCACCAAATCCATAGATTGTACTTACCCACTGCAACAGATCTTAACTTCTCAAGGACACCCTGTAACCTAAAAAACAAACAAAGAAACCCAAGTTATGACAAAAACAGTGGGCACTGTTGAGAACAACTCTTGTTACAGGTTCAAAACAAGGTAGGATTTCATAACATAGTAAATATACGTCTTTTGGTTTGTTGTGATCGTACCAAGCTGTAAATTTTATAGTATTGTTTCCAAGGAAAAGGGAAAGATCATCAGCCATCTGTTGGGATGTTTTCTTGTTTGCTACCATCACCATGATATAGTCAGGAAGCTCTTCATCTAAAACAGCAAAGGAGAGAAAATACAAACATGCATGTATTGTCCAAGTTTGACTGGAGCAATGGCATACCTTTTACTATTATAATAATCATTTTCACTTATATAGCACTTTCTTTAACAAGGTTACAAAGATGAAAAAAGCAGTTAAACAATATACACCATACTTCTTTTTCCACCATAGACGAAAGAAGCTCATTTTAAAATGACGAACGAGATTTGTGTAATATCTTTTTACACTAAAGGTTTAACTTAACGTAGATTAAAATATTTGTACTTTCTATAATTAAAATATTGAAACTACAGCATATTTTTTCCTTTAAGATTATCTATAACCTTTAAGACCTCGTAATGTATCAATAATAAATAAAAATAAGACATTGGCGGAAGTTAAAACGTTAAATGACAGTCACTGCACTTACCAATATATGCCCCGAGCTCTTGAAGCTTGCCCTTTATAGCAGCCTGACACAAAACAAAAGCACAGTATTACAGAGGATATTATCTAGCTAACGTTAAACACATTATGGACGACATGCAGCCGCACTGATATCATTCATTTGCATTGCTTAAAAACCGACGACAGAGCACTTACAATACGTGTCGTTACTACATAAGTTATATAAACAAAACAAAGGAAAAAGTGCTAAAAAACGTCTTTAAAGGTCTGTAAAGATAAAGCTAACCGTTTCTCGGCCTTGAAAATAAACACCTTGTTACCATTCTGACCGACTGACACACCGCTAGCAGGCTAATGTTAGCTAGCTAACGTCTGACCAGGCTTTTTGTCCGGAACGATTCACTCATATTCAGCTCATAATGTTACTCACTCTGATTTTCTTGCTGATCTCTGTACCAATCTCCATGCTTGTCCTTTAATTAATACAAAAAAAGATATAAAAGAAGCGCCTCTTTTTCCTCCAGGTGCACCGCTAACCAGCAGGGACAAATATGATGCTTGATCACGTGATCGACGGGGGGAGCCGAGCAGGGACAAAATTATGTGTTTGACTATTACATTGTCTCCCTCTTTCAGTGGTTTTAATTTGTTTACAATAATATTTTCTGTGGTGGAATGTAACCGATGAATGAGATTTCATTTACTTAAGTACTGCACTGGAATACAAATTTAAGGTATTTGTGTATTTCCATTTTATGCAGCTTTATACTTCTACTCCACTACATCTCAGAGGAAAATATTGTACTCTTTATTCCATTACATTTGTTTTACAGCTTTAGCGACGGGTTATTTTCAGATTACAATTTTTCATACCTATTATATCCCATATTGTACAGTTTTTCTTGATTTGTTTTTATATTACTGTCATTTTTCTGTGTTTCTGTTTATCCTTCCTGGCTTGCAATGTTTGCTTTCATATTTATTTATATTTTTCTGTTTATTGTTTATGCACCAACACACCACTGCAAATTCCTTATTATGTGAAAACCTACTTGTCAATAAAACCTTATTCTGATTCTAATTCTGATCTCCAAATGTGTTGCCAAAAGCTGACTTTTTGGGGATACGTGATTCTCACTTATTTTAATTAATTTTAAATTTCATTACAGCGATTTCATAGTATTTTATTTGAAATTTGTAGTATTTGTAGTATTAGTATTATTATTTTTTATTTTGGGTTTTATATAGTTTAAGACATTTCTCAGTGTACCACGAGAGGGAGCTCGAGTGCCATCAGTAGAACTGGTACCATAGTTTGAGAATCTAAGTAGTTAGGTAGTCGCTATAATTACTTCCGCCTTAAACACCTACAGCAGTAAAATGCCACATTTAGTATTCCTAAAGAAAGTATTAAGCTGTACACAGTCATCATGACAATACAAATGCAATGTTTCTGTCATAAACCCATCAGGCATGAAATTCACACCATATAATAAAAATATGAAACAACATATGTGCACTACAGCCACAGGCTGCAAAAGATTAAAGACGGTTACACCAGCAAATGATGAAAACTGTGACAAAAATGGGACAAACAATGCAAATTCAGTTGAAATTCAAATTACTTTATTTTCTTTCAGGAACTTGAGAAATTTTGTGCAGGTTGCAGGACTGTGCAGGAGCACAAGGTGATCTCAATATTGTAAATTGATAATAATAATTAAGGACAAGTCCAGCACTGTAAGTTGATCAGCTGTTTACAATTGTCAGTTATCTGTCGATATAAAGCTAATCCCATTATTCTGAAAACCAAAGCCCACTGCTCTGAAAGCACACACTTTTTTCAGTGACTGCCTACCAGACTCCATTAACATATTTCTCTATTTAACTGTTATCAACATATGACATCAGAAAGAAAGGGAAGGAGGACGAAAGATCGGACAACAATCAGTCTTCAGTAATTTAAATATGTTGCTGCTGTTTTTCTCTCTTCATACAAACCAGGTTTGTATAAGAAGGTGGTATTTTGAGTATGATTTTATATGAATGGTCAAACTGTTTTCCATGTTCTAACATTGTTTTTCAAGAGTTTTCTCAAGATCCTCAATATCCTAAAGAGGAAATGATGAGTAATATTCATGTTAAAACAAAGAATAGCTGCAATATTTTTTTTGTTGCATTAGAAGTTGCACTGTACATTGATAATTGAATCTGAATCTGTTGAGAATCTGGAGGTTAATGTTTTTTTCATAAACAAACAGAAACTTATATAATATTATATTACAAATTTGAGAACATTCCTTCATGAACAGAGAGCGAAACAAAGATTTCATTGGCTCTGGACTGTTTCAGACCTGACTGCTGCATCCACCAGATGGTGCAAAAGACCATTAAATTCACACCACTGTGGGGGAAAAAAACCCCACCACAAGGACATGTCACAGTCCAGTGATGTATGACTTACTCAAATAAACACCAAAAACTGATTCACAGACCGAAATCTGGAATCAGTGAAGACCAAATTCAAAGCCAAAGTTTGAAAAACAGATTAGTTAACAAAACCCAGAGCTAAAGGATTAAAGTTTTATTATTGTCTTACGTCTGTTAAACTTACATAATCAGAGCTGTTACTCATCCCAGACAGTCTCTTCAGTATTTAATGGGTCACTTAAAAGGCATTCAGGGGAGCAACAAATGAAGAAAACAAAAAGTGCATGAATCAGCCCAGGTTGTGCTTTGGTAAAACATTTATGTCAGTGTAAGAATTTAAATCTAATTCAATTTAACATTAATGTTCCACTCCAGTATATTACAGCATGTGCCTGACTTTCTAATGTGTGTTGCTGTATGTTTTCCCTTAGAGATTATTTCCTGTTTTGCAGCTCCTCAATGCCAACCAACAATGACGGGAAGGATCTTGCTCGCCGTCTAGACAAGCGTCACACACTCTCAGCTGCTGCTGCCGCCGTCTGGTCCATTTCTCTGTCTGAATTGTTCACACTATCAAAGCTGATGCACTAAGTGTTGAATGTTTAGAAGCATCAACAATTGTCAAACCCTCTTTACAAAAAAACAAGCCTTTATTCAAATACATGTGGGTGATGGGCGCTTGCGAGCTGCTGGGAAACTTTGCATACATACTGAAGCTTAACGGTCACTTCAGCAATTACTCATCCTCACTACAACTTACTGTAGCTTCCATTTACCTTCAAGGGGAAACTGAAGTGGGTCAGTCTGAGGGCGTGAAGAGGGCAACACGTTTTATCTGTTGTCAATGAGAATGTAAAAGAACCTCGAATGGCCCCAATAGAAACTCTGGAGTACAACAGAAACAAATTCATCTCAGGACACAAAGGTGCTCTATATCATTGCTGCCCTGCTGCATGATCTGAGGCATGGTAGTGGAGCTGCGTGTCTCTCATCCAACAACCTTACTTTACCTGGCAATTACCTTACCTTACCTTACCTTTTCAACTCCAAACTACTATTACTGTGTGATTTTGGTCTATTGCATCCTTATGTACAGTTATAAGAGAGCATTATACAGACCACAGATATAACCACTTCTATGTCATCATCTGTTTGGTCATCACAGTAAGGTTGCTTTGTTTGCTACTGCCGTGCCTGTACAGAAGTCTGCTTTAAACACGCAACATGTAAGCTCTGCTGCTAGAGGTTTCACTCACATTACCAACCCAGGTGCTTGTCATTGCAATCATATTTGAACATTCAGTTGTGCATGCAGCCCCACTTTACAGGCGCAACACCTATTTTGCCCAGCGTCTTTTGCCAAAGTGTTTTTGATGTGCCTGTACCTGAAGTGATGCATCTCTGTCTGATTGGTCCTTTTTACTTTATAGTTTGTCTACACAAGCCGTGTCATGTCAGTCGTGTCAGGCATCCATCCCACGCACACCTGACGGAAAAGATACATTTTAATTTAAAAAATCCAGATGTTCATAAAGGCTGACAGAATGCTTGCGTTTCACCTGTGCACTCACCCAAAGTGTATTTTTAAGCTTCAAGTCAGACAATTTTCTTACATTTTACAAGCACAAGTACAATAAATGTGTGTGCGGACACAGGTGGCCCACACACGATACTGAGCCTGAACACATCCTGTGTAGACACTGACGTAGGACAGAAGCTGCTGCTGCTCTGCTGATGTTCTGATTTCGCTAGGTGGGCTGTGTAGACATTGTGTAAGCCTCAGCTCACCAATGGTATTCTGCAACCCACGCTGTATCTGAAGACGCTGCACAGACTGGGCGCCCTGATAATCTGCTTGTCAAGAAATGGTTACAGCACATAACTCTGTTGTTGGTGAACAATCTCCTCAGGTCCTCCAAAACATTATATTCTATTCAACACCAGTTTTAGAAAAAATAAGATAATACAAAGAGTCACATGAAGTTTACTGTTAATCAAACAAGGACAGTAAACTAAGGTCTGGTCCAGACAGCAGAACACCAAAGAGAAAGTTCTCGCGGGTTCTCTTTTATACCCTATTAATCATGAGCTCCTCTTACGTTGGCACTCAAGTTTCTGCAGTTTCAGCAGTTTTCTAGGGCTCCAACCCATCACACTATAGAGGGAGGAGCTGTAGTTCACAATTTATGTTTGCTCTATTACAGTCTCAGAGTCTGTGATACTCCACTCACCACACCACACCATTACACAGCAACATTAAAGCGTACCTTTTCAAACCATATGACAGTTAATTAAACACACATGATTTGTCACCAATGCACACACTGCCAGCACCTTCTTGCTGTCAACCACCCCTTAATTCACCAATCTAATTAATTAAGAAAATTTAGTGCAACAGCGCCACACTCGCCAAGCAGTACCTTAAAGATGGCATGCTTGGACATCCGGAGAGAGCTCAGAGTGGAACCGCTTCTCCTTCATATCGAGAGGAGCTGGCTGAGGTCGTTCAGGGATCTGATTAGCAGGCCTCCTGGGTGCCTTCCTTTTGAGGTTTTCTGGGCACGTCCAGCTGGGAGGAGATCCTGGAGTAGGCCTAGAACTCACTGGAGGGATTACATATCTCATATGGCCTGGGAGTGCCTCAGGATCCCCCAGGAGGAGTTGGGAAGCGTTGCTGGCGAGAGGGACCTCTGGAATACCCTGCTTAGCCTGTTGCCTCTTCTTTTCTTTACTGGGAACTGTTCAGCCATTAACCATGGATCCAAAGTTTCGTTCTCTTCAAAAACATTAAAATTAATATTGGCAAAATATGTAATTAATTTTTCTGATTGAGCAACAGGATGTAATGGACTGATATGACATGACGTGATCCACCAGTGTTGATCAGAATGGTGTCCACTCCATATCAATGGTCTGCTCTTCATATCAACGGTCTGCTATAAAGAAATAACAGACCATAGAATTCTGTAACTGACCAATCAGAATCGAGCATTTAACAATGCTGTGTAATAATTTCTGTTAGTTAACACTACTATTAGTTCCTTTTACCTAACACTACCATTCGGTACTGCTTACAAACACCATTAGCCACTGTGTCAGCTACTACAGCAGCTAGTTGCTACTACAGGTGGAAAAGTGAAAGTTAGGATAGTTTAATAGTTATTCTAAATTTAGGAGAGTTTGTTTAAGATTTTGGGAAGTTAGGATGTTTGTGTATCCTCAGTTAGGAAAGGAAAGTTGTCTTCAGAATTGTTGATCTGCAATGGCTTTTTTCCCCCCTCAGGTCCTAATCCTAATTACCATGGTTATCAAACAGTTAGTCAGATAGGATCTGCAGTACTAAGTTTATGTAATACTGCCCAGCTCCATGTATTGTATGTATCTCTGCTGTGACATGTAATTTTAATTCAGTATACTTTGATTAAATGTTTGGCAAGGAAATTGACTGTTTATCTGTTGAAAATATGACAACTGGTAGATCTTCTGTATATATAACAACAAAAGCAAGACAGGATGATTGTGCTGCACTTCACAGCCTACAGTAAACTTATTCCGATACCTTGACACTGTATGTACGACCACTTCAAAGACTATATCTTATTTTGCATGCTTGCCTCGTCTCTGTACTTCAAAGTTTTTCAGTTCCAGATAACAAGTATTGAATTTACATGGAACTTTTGCCAACATACCAGTTGTAACTACAACATGAGGAAAGAATGCAGTATGAAAAACACTTCTGAGAAATTTGATGTTCATTACAACTGCAAAACATTCAGTAAACATCTGTGCTGTGTGTATATGACCACAAATTTGCTACCTTGCGGCTGGCGTTGGTCTCCCCCCACACCTACACAGAGCGCTGTGGTAATTTTACTTCCCTTTTCTGTGAAATGTTGTCATAAACTAAGAGACTTCAGTTGTGAATCAGCTGATAAACTTCCGCGAATTCTTGAACCGCATGTGCCGCAATGACGTTAGTTCTGCCACCAAGTCCTCTGACCCAGAGACACGCTGAAGCATTGCTCTATTATGTGTCTGAAACCTGTCCACCATTAGGGAAAGTAATACTCTTAGTGTCACGTTACAGTTTGGATAAGTCAAGATCCTGCCTTGAGGCTGAAAAGAGGGAAAAGAATGGATGGAAAGAGAAGAAGATTACAGAAAAAATGGCTTTAACAAAAACGTGCACAGGAAGATAATTCATTGCACCTGCTCTGACAATGTCCAGAAACCTAATACAGGCTTTCCTGCACAAGAAGACACCTGTATGAATGAAGCTGCTGCAGCTGGGTGTCGACACACAATTACGTTTTCATATCACACACACATACACATACAGAAAGAAAGACATGCCTATGGAGTCACACAGTGGAATGGCTGCTCAGATTTTGTGCAAAAGCACTTAGACTGGGATGCACCAACAAAGATTGACTTAATCTAACATTTGTTCTAATAGGAGTTTAGCAAAACTAGGTTTCATTTTTTTAAATTCCACATTTAAAATGAGGCAGAGCTCTGAGTTAATATCAATACTGAAATGCTTGCTTACCAAAACAATAAAACAACAACAAACAAATTTGAGTGCTGTTGGGACCTTATAAGTATAAAAGAGCAGAGGCTGCTATTCCGCAAGCTAATGTTAGCTGAAAAGTTAACAAAATGTTACACTGTTTGCTAGCTAACATTAGCTACAAAGTTACCAGAACAATACATTGTTTGCTTGCTAACGTTAGTCTAAAAGTTAACAAAATGTTGCATAATTTTCGATTTAGCTACAAAGTTAGTTAGCCTAGTTAGCCTACTCATGATGGTTCTGCAGAGAAGCTCTGATTTCTCCTCCTTTGATTGAAAAAATGTGTTGTTTACATTAATGTAGCAACTTGATTATATTGAGACAGATATGATGTCAAAAACACTCCAGTGGAGTTATTGGTTTGCTGCAAAGACAAAAACATGAAATCGGTCACAAGGTCAATCAAAACTTGTATGCATCAACTCAATGTGCAACTGTATCTATTTTCCCTTGAACCATCCTTTGTGCAGTGAGTCAGGAAATCCTGAGGTTGACTGAGGACAAGATTTGACTACACCCAGATGCTAAACAGTTAACCTAGTTTTGATTCACGACATTTGAGTGGTGAAGCTTTCACTCATTAGTCTGGCAGGGAAGTGAAAGCATACTAAGATTTACAGCTGGTCTAATCACTGTTGCCAAACCTGCTGGAGGTTCAGTGGAGGGATTCAGTGGGTCACTGCAGGCTCTCCAGCACTGAGTCTGGATGAGTCCGGGTTACACAGCTGGAAACATTTTGAAATATCAATCTTTGTGTTGTGTAGGAGTGCAGGTCAAGATTTGATTTTATATTTAACAGCATACTCAGAGAATTATACAACCTGGAAAGTATTACTTTAAGGAACTTTGTCAACTCTGAACTGCAGCCTGTAATATGTGAACTTTGGGATATGTGAAATTTATCGTTAATTGGCCCTCAGGAGAGCAGCATCATTTGTGAGGACTGAATATTTTTGTTTCTGTCCGTATGAACCCTCTTTTTTTTTTTTTTTTTTTTTTTTTTTGACTCACACAAACCACCCACACAGACTGGGTATGTTTTGGTAGCTTCTTCAAGAGATATGAGCTGGTTGTTTAGAACAATCCACAGTCTCTTCTTTAACATCATTATGATCTGAGTGCAGAGAATAAGGGGATTTACTGGATCATATGAGGACATAAATCAAAGTTGTATTACGCAGACTACAGATGTGAGTGTTGCTTAATGACTTGGAGAAAATTTGTTTTTACTTATTTAAAGGAATATTCTGACATTTGGGGAAATATAGGCCTATTAATGTGAGGCTTGATGCCACTCTCTGTATGCTAAATATGAAGCTATAGTAGCCAGTTAGCTTGGCTTAGCATAAAGACTGGAAACAGGAGGAAACAGCTGAATTGCATCTGCCTAGAGGTAACTTTGAGCCTGTTTACACCTGATATTAATGTGCCTTGTGGACAGTGCTAAGTATGTTCACATCTGGCATTACACTGAATGTCCACTTGTAATCTGATCTCACTTACCTGCTCTGCATGCAAACAAACAAGTAACTACATCATTATTCCTGTTTGCAAAGACCAAATGTGTTGTTTTTTCTTTTAAACCAGCAGGCAACCAGTAGTAGAAATGCAAAAAACCCCAAAACAAAACAAAAAACCCCTAACATTTGTGTAACATTTGCTGAATTTACAAGGAGGCCCAAATGATTCTGAATTTTTCATATAAATGGTTTCACAAAGTTAAAGTTTCTCCTGACTCAAAAACTCATAAAACTGTGCACTTTTAAAAAGAATTCTGAGGACTTTTCCACACGTGACAAAACAGTAACATTTATTGGTTATTGTTTACTTTATGTAAAAATTATACTATCAATAAAATTAAATAATACTAAATTTAGTGTAAATGGTGAAATCAGTGAAAACAACGTGTTCAGACACCTAGCTATGTGAAGTAATAGTAGTAATAATGTCAGCTGGTAAGACACCTTTTAGATAGAGTAGCTCCCGGACTGTGACGCTGGGACAAACTGACACAATGTTTTATAAAGGGAAAGTGACAATAAATGCATTTAATGCTGAATTTACACAAAGGCATGAGCAATTTACCATAGCCGTTTCACAAATTTATTGAGTCACTCCTCATGCAACAACTCCCACAATTGACCCTTCGCTAATCCCCACCCTCCTTAGTTACTGTTGCTAAGCCTAAGTTTGCAGTGTAGCTGGCTGATGTAGGCTAATGCTAACTCCTTGACTCAGCCAAAAAGTCCATCTCCAGTTGACATTTTAATGTTTAATGTTAAAAACAAGAACCCTGTGAAAGTGTGTAAAGTATGTACAGTTATCCAACATCTGCGTACATGATATAACATTAATGCTAACAGACTGAGGCCAAAGCTAGCTTACATCTCGGCAAACATTGGTCAGGTGGTGAAATACGGCAGGTATATCTACATGATAGATGACAGAAATACACTCATTAACGTGGGAAAAAGCACAGACCTTGAGACAGGTCAGCTAAGCTAACCCTGCATAGACCTGAGACAGCGAGCCAGAGAGAGATGCAACCTTGTCAACCCACTTTGATTCTGCACCAGCCCACATCCTCCTTCTCAAATCCCAACAGAACAAATACAGATGCAGTGGTATCTGACAAGTTTGACTGGAGGTAAAGTTACTGCAGCTAGTAAGCTAGTGTTAGTTAGCCACACACGCTAATGTTTGCAGCTTATATTAGAACAGATGAAGGCAAAGTCAAATCCATTCACCACATGTGTGCTCTTGTGTTTCACATTTTTGAGAGACAACAAAAAAGACCCCACCATCCAGACTGAAATGCAGAGTATCACTCTGCTCAGAGCCTCCTGCAC